>CANUEX010089537.1:0-11257 GCA_948099535.1 Jatropha multifida | reverse complement strand
ATCTCATCATACCACATTTCAATCATGTATAGTAGAGCCCAAAATAAATGCATTCTCCCACAATTAACCTCATTTCTTATTCAAATCCCTTAGCAAAATTTTTCACAATTTAATACTTAATATTTCAAAATTCCTTTACTTGCAACTTGTAAAATCCAACAAAATCAATTCATATTTCACATAAACCCTTACTTCCATAATACCTCCATATACATAGCTTAAAACACCTTAAAATCAACATTTAAAGAAAACAAAAATATGCTTTAGCCATTAAAGGAGGTTCGGCCTCTTTAGGTCACCAATAGGAAAAAGAATTTCCTTTCATAAAACACCATATTTCAAATCAAAAACACTTAATTAAAACATTAAAAACCATTACTTAACTCATTTAGTGTTAAAAACTCATCTTTTCACTTTCAAACCTTCTTTAAGTTTTGGCAAAACTCTTAAACATTTAAATACCAGAAAATGGTTTTAACCATCATTAATTTACTTACTAACAAGCTCAACTAAGTTCAAATTAAAGCATAAAAATCAAAGGACACAAAGTGTCCTTCACCTTGAGTGGTTCGACCACTCTTAGTTAAAGGGGAAAGGAATGTTTTCTTTCCCGTCTAATCATTCTTCCATGCTTAAGAGTCATGGAAAATCACATTAAAACCATCAAACAACAATTCCCTAGCTCAATTCACACACATTCTCAAAAATCAACCAAAACCTAAAAATTACAACTTAAGCAAATTGAGTGGAAATTGAAAGTATTATTGCACTAACCTCTTAATTAAGCTTAAATAAGCTTAGAAGACTCTATTTCTTAGCCTTCTCTTTGCCCTTTGAGGATGGTTCTCCAACCTCTTCAAAGTAGAAGAAAATCCCATCAAAATCAAAAATTAACATATGAAATGAAAGGAGCATGACTTAATGCATTAATTTAATGTCTAATCCTAGAATTCTACTTATAAAATCACAAAAACCAAAAATCACAACTTACCTCTTCAATGGAAACTTCAATTCTCCAAGTCTTTATTCACAATTTCCAACTCCTACTACTTGTTTCTTAAGGTTTAATCACAGTTCTATAATTTAATTAAGTAGTTTGGTGGTAATTGGAGGTAAGAAAATGAAAGAAAACTGGAGAAAGAAGAGAAGAAGAAGTGGCGTGGAGATGGAGATGGAGAAGAGTCATTGTCTATAATAACACTGAATAAGTTTATATCGCTCTTCCATAACAATGTAACCTTTCGGTATAGAATACCGAACAACATAGTCACAGATAATGGAAAGTAGTTTGACTCGATACATTGTCAAAATTTCTATGACAAATGGAATATTAAGCTACATTTTACATCAGTAGCACACCCGCAGATGAATAGGTTAAAAGAAGTTACTAATCGAACTCTTTTGCTAGGAATAAAGAAGAGGTTAGATAAGGAGAAGTCAAACTAGGTGAATGAATTAAATAATGTGCTATGGGCGAACCAAACAACACTAAAGAAGGCTACTGGTGAGACTCCATTTTCACTAGTCTATTGAATAAAAGCAGTTATTCTAATTGAAATCGGTGTCGCTAGTGTCTAAACCATGCATTACAATAAGGAAATAAATAATGAACAAATAAGGCTTACATTAGACGAATTAGAAGAACGAAGGGATTAAGCCAAAATTCGAGCAAAAGCGTGCAAAACTCAAGTGATGAGGTTCTCCAATAAAAGGATAAGAGAGAGAAGTTTTCAAGTGGGAGATCTCATTCTCAAAAAGACAGAAATAATGAGAGGATCAGTTGGAATTAGCAAATTAGGTCTTAATTAGGAAGGAATGTATGAAGTAATATAAAAAATAGGACCGAGCACCTATAGAATTAAAATTGTGAACAACAAAGAACTACCACGAACATGGAACGTAGAGAACTTGCAAAAATATTATATAAGATGAACTAGAGGAAAAGTAGGTTTTTTTCACCAAAGTGTTAGGATCTTAGGAAATTGGATGTAAAGGGGAAAGCTCAAGAGAGCTATGGGAACAGAATAATCCTAATGAATAGAATGATCCTAATAAATAGATTTTTTCCTAACTTTTTTTTGAAGAAATAAAAAGAAAATTTGATTATATGGTTGTCTTATTTTTCATTTATCCTATTCTCCATCCAAAAATAACGAGCAAAATGGCAAAATTGCTCTAAAAATGCGCATAATAATACATCGCCAGCCTAAGTAAGCTCGTGATAGAAAAGGAGTTAGAGAACTTGAAATTCAAAAGGCAGAACAAAATTCTTTCCATTAAAAGTATGTACACACAAAAAGTTAAAAAAAATTTCTTAAGGATTAACATCATCAACCCGAACAATCTATTCATCAGTTTGATGTGTTTCATTAACTTGTTCATCAAGATGTGCAGCATGAACTTCGCTTGGACCTTTAGTAGGGTCAGTAAGAGGAATGTTGCTGATAAAATCAAAGTTGTCATTTGGATACCGAGCTTGGAGAGCAGAAGTCACTTGATCTTAAAAATTGTCAAGTGTATCAACAATTTTATTCAGCACATCATTTGTCTCCTTTTGAGCAGCATCCAAGTCTTTCTTAAGCTGGTCACATTAGACCTTTAGTTCAACTTTCTCTCATTTAAAGGATAGTTTGGCTTGCTCTAGCTCATTTTTCTCCTTTTTTAGTTGAACATTTTTTGAGTTAGCAATCAAAGCTGTGTCTGTCACCTTTTTGTAATCATCATTTAGCAAATCCAATTGCTTTTTCATCACACAGATCTCATTGACCATCATTTCTTTAGTAGTCTCTACTAATTGGATAGCTTCAATTTTTATACTTCAAGCTTTGTGCAGTGGCTGTGCAGATCCAAAACCCTTTTCGTCATAACAACCTGATGAACAAGCTATCAAAGCCAAAAAGGAAATAAGTACCATGGAAAAACCAAAAGGAGAGCAAGAAAAATAAAAATGCATACAAGAAAAAGATAGCAGTTCATATTTTTGAAAAGTACATCCTCCTCCATGGAATCAACATAGCTCCAATCTTGGTAAATAAGAGAAAGCCAAGCCAAGTCCATACCCATTGGACTTTAAGAGCAAGATGCTGAAGGTCCATGAATGACTTTGATATACCCTTCATCATATGGACAAGCAAGTCTAGTTCGAGCAGCTTCTTTAGGAGTCTCTATCCGAGTCCTCTTCTTTCTCCTAGTAAGAGGAATGTCCTCCTCAACAGAAATATGAACGACTTCAACCTCTCTTAAAGGAATCATAGATAAAGTAGTTGGATCTACAGCTCTACTCAGGCTTGTCTCTGGTATGAGAGGTTTGGTTTAATTAGGATTAGACGTTGGGGTAGGAATAGGAGTGCTTGATCTTTTGCTTGGTAAAGGGGGTGTCTGTTCATTTTCATCATCCTCATCTCTCAACACGAGTTCGCTTCCTTTCTTTGTTTGAGTAGTGATCTTGCTTTCTCTTTTCTTCCTCCTTTTCTCCTTAAGTTTCTTAGCAAAATCTCCACCAACCATATCTTCAAACAAAACAAAATGTTAAAAGTCAGTTCAGGATTGCATAAAGTAAAGACTAAACTATATACCTTCTTGAGTTTTTTTTTTCGGCTGTTTTCCCGAGCGAGTAGAGGGATACTCCAATGCAACAAGATAGGCTCATTAGCATATTTAGAAAAGGGCCTTAATACTCGCCGAAAGTAGTCTACCTCACTCGCCGGAATAACACCCCATCTAGTCTACCTCACTTAATAAAAATATTTTTACCGAAAGTAGTTGACAAGTAGTCGGCTAGAGTTTTTAGATTGGATGACGTCAAAATCATTGGCGGATCTTGATGCTTTTTTCAGCTTTCTTGGCTTTGGAAAGATTTTGGTAGATTTACAAAGTAGTGCAAATAAGAAACATAAGGATAGAAAGTCATGGCAAGATAGTGCCACTGTAGAATCCCAGGTAATGGAAAAGGTGGATGACGGGCATAGAATCTCTAATAGTGAAAATTTTTTTGAGATGATTAATGGCAAAGAAGTAGATCAAAGAAAGAAAAAAACAAAGAGACAGAAAATGCTCAAAGATGCGGTTCATGGTCATGTAATTAAAAGTGCAACAGACAGAGAAGAGGTTGAAAATGGAAGGGATCACATCTATGTCGAGGATCGAAGGAAGGAGAGGAAGAAAAAGAAGGGGCAGCATAATGTGACTTTGGAGAGTAGATCAACAAAAATCACGGCTGAGACAGTTAATGATGACAGTAATAGAATAGAGGACGTGAGCAGCATCGATTTAGCTGAAAATCAGGTAGGAGATGGAAAGGTAGGAGCTCATGCCTGTAATGCAACGGATGGAAAAGATAAGAAGAAGCGGAAACAAGAGGACATTGGTGGTGTTGGTCTAATAAATGAAGATGATAGAAATGAAAGCACATGCTTGGATGAAAATATCATGAAAATGGTTGATCATTCAGAGAAGGAGAGGAAGAAAAAGAAAAAACATGATGGTGTGGAAGGAAAAGATGGTGAAAGAGAACAGAGAATTGGTGGAGGTGTTGAGGATACTGATTCATCAGAAAAGTCTACACCAAATACAGCTAAGAGAGTAAGTTTATCTGAAAATGTGGAGGCTTTCCGTTCTTCTGATGGTCCTAGTGATGAGGAGACTCAAAAATACGAATTGGCGCGAGGAAAGCAATTCTCACCTGAGGAAGATAAGATGGTTAAGGTGGCTGTTTTGAACTATATTGATTCTCACGGATTGGGTGAGGAAGGCCTAAAAATGGTTTTGCATTGTAAAAAGTATCCTGCAGTTAAAAGCTGTTGGTAGGAAATAGGAGCTGCCTTACCTTGGAGACCTCAGTTTAGTGTCTATTATCGAGCCTATATTTTGTTTCAAAGGGATGAGAAACGCAATGGACTCTGGAAGAGGTTGAACTTCTGCAGAAGTTCCATGAGAAATATGGTTCTGACTGGAAAACTTTGGCTGAGATACTTGGCAAACATCGGTCTCATGTGAAAGATACATGGCGTAGAATAAAACTTAAAAATATGAGAGAAGGGAAATGGTCTCAAGATGAGTACCAAAATTTATTTGATTTAGTGAATAAGGATTTGCATTTGAAAGCTCTTGAGGAAGTAAGAAAAAGCAAACATGGGATTTCGCGGGATAATGTATGTTGGACAGCAATTAGTGACCAGTTAGGTACTAGAACTACTCCTACGTGTTGTCTTAAATGGTATAACCAATTAACATCGCCTATGGTAGCTCAAGGTGAGTGGCTTGACGTGGATGACTATAACCTTGTGATTGCGCTTTATGATTTGGATGGATGTTGCATGGAAGATGTGGACTGGGATAGTCTTCTGGAACATAGGTCGGGTGATGTATGCAGGAAAAGATGGAGCCAAATGGTCAAACACATTGGCGAACATAGGAATAAGTCATTTGCTGACCAGGTTGAAGTTCTTATGAAGCGATACTGCACAGATATTCTTGAAGCAAGAGAAGCTTATTACAGCAAACCTACAGTAACTTGAGGTTCTAAATGCAACTAGGAACAAGAGGTTGTTATGCCGCCATATAATTTTTTTGTAGCTTGTTTTGGGTTTGCTTTGAGACTGATTTTAGGCTGATGTTAAGAATTTTGTGCAGTTACAAATGATATTTTGTCGCACAAGATCTTCACTGTTTTGCTTTTTTTTATTACCAACTTCAAGATGAATTTGGTTTGAGTGGCATCCGTCCTATGATATTGGGAGAAAACTTTTATATAATATGATTTGATACTTCGTTCATTGTTTCTCAGTTTATTTGCTTTTTACAGTGTTGGTGGCATTTGTTTTTGTTATTATCGTTCTCTCTCCGTAACTTTGAACCCAGAAAAAATCTTGGACAGTGTAATTTTCTGTTGGCTGATAGGTGATCATATTCTGATTTACAAACTACTTGGGTTTTCTTTACATGGTACTAGTGTTATGATCCTGAAAATAAATTGGCACATACTCTCTGATTACCTTTTCGGACCAATTTTGTAGAACTGCGACAGGAAGATACTTTTATTTGTCCCCATTTTATATTTTCCACGTTGAAAAAGAATGTTCATTATGTAGGGTCTAAAATATGGATTTCAATTGCCATCCAGTGTGATGGAAAGAGGGTTGTTACGGCTGTTAGTTGTGGCTTGTATTTATGTCTGTTTCTTTGGTAAAAGTTGAAAAATATATTGAAAGATTTCACTAAAATTATGGAATGTTTGAGCAATCTAATGTATGTATGGTATTAGTGGATCCACCATAAATATTAGCATGAATCAAATGCTTGAAGTTTGATAAAAAAATTACCAAATACAAGTAAAAAACATGATAGTCCAAATTAACTCGCTTGAGGAAAATGTTGAAAGGCTCAAATAGAGACTCTTGTTCACATGATTTTTGCTTATTTACTAAGTTAAGTTTCTTAAGTGAAAATTGAAAATCATAGTTCAAACTGACTGCAAATGCCAGGGGATGGGCGATGGAGCTGGCTGATTTCTTTTGAGCCCCAATAGTGGTAACAGCTGTTGTGTCCCTTGTGTTAATGGTTATAGGCGAATAACAAGCATTATCATGAAAAAATTGCATATTATATGCCAGGTTTGACAGTATTGGCGCCTAATACTCCATTATAGCAGCACAGTGGCAGTTGTTCAATTCATAGTTAAAGTTTTCTTGGTATATGTTATTCGAACTAGTGCTGTTGTAATTTATATAGCTTTTCCCTGTCTGAATGAGGAATTATTTACACCCAATGCATATGGAAATATGGCACCTTGTACTGACATTCATGTGGAATTCACTGAAATTATGGAAAGCGGATCCCGCATGAATGTAAGAGAAGATGGACATTTAGCGAGTGCATCCAAGAATTTTTCTGTTTTAATAATATATTCTGCAGCTTTCTGTACTCCCGTTGGGTTAATTCTGCACGATTTAAGATTCTAGATTTCTGCTGATTGTTAAACTTGTTTGGCACTGCTTCTGAAACTATCTTTCTGATAATCAAGTAAAAAGGTCAAGTATTCTGTGACAAAAATTGTGCCAATGAGAGTATTACTATTGTTATTATTTGTGCATGATGTTAGTAATTATTAGTGTAATTCCCTTCATTTGTAAAATACTCAATTATATCCATGTCTTTCGTACTCTTGCCTCATGGATAATTGCTGTTCTTGTCATAGACAGGAGATTACTTTTGCTGCAGGGTCTGGTTGATGGATAATCAGAAGCACAGAATCTTGACGTTTTCAGACTTTTTCTATCCCAACTTTGGTGGTGTGGAAAAACCAAATTTATTACCTTTCTCAGTGCCGGTTAAAGCTTGGCCACAAGGTCAGAGGTTCAGCCTCCTGTCTGCCAGAGAGCAGCATCAAATTGATTTCCTTGGTTTTAGATATTGTTGATTGCATAAACCATTAACTACATAAATTTTCAGGTGCTGGTTTTGGCTCATGATTATGGTAATCGCGCTGGGGTCAGATACATGACTGGTGGGCTGAAAGTTTACCATGGGGCATGAAGACCATTTCTTATGCAGAATACTTTACCAACTTTTTATGGGACACGTCCAACTATAAGGACCATTCTTATTCAAGAAAAAAATATCATTGGTGCATGGTCATGAAGCTTTGATGCATGCACGTACTATGGGTTACAAAATTGTTTTCACTGACCATTCTCTTGATGGTTTTGCTGATGTTGGAAGCATCCACATGAACAAGGTATTGCAATTTACTTTAGCAGATGTAACTCAGGCCACATGTGTTTCTCATACAAGCAAGGAGAACACGGTGCCAAGGTCAGGTTTTCCTCCAGAAAGGGTCTTTGTGACACCAAATGCTGTGGACACCGCAATGTTCAAGCCTTCCCCAGAGCGACCTGGCTGGTGGTAATGAAATTGTCATTATTGTCATAAGTAGACAGGTATATCGAAAGGGTGCAGACTTGCTTGTTGAAGTCATTCCTGAAGTTTGCCGTTTGCATCTAAATGTAAGTATTTCGAACTGTTATATTGCTTTTATGATTCTGTGACACCTTTATTACACTTGCATTTGCTTTCTTGGATTCTTTGCTGGACAGTTGTTTATTTTTACGAGCCAGTTGTACTAATGGAAAACATCATAATGATTGGGCGTTCCTTATTGGACTTGCTGGTGAAAGAGTTACCCATGCATGACTTTTGATTCTTGGTGTTTGCTAATTGCATGAGGTTGATACTGGTTGGAATATGCAGGTCAACTGTTTAACCTGACCCGGCCCTTTGAATGTAAGTTTAAAAAATATTGTAAATTTTATTTTAAATAAATTTTAGAATGCGCATGCTCATATAAGAATAAAATTAATTAATTTTATAAAATAATCAAATAATTATCATTTTATTTTATCTAAATGTTATTAATTAAATAAATTGTTAAAAAATTTTGAAAAATACTTCAAACAATGTAATTTTGAACTAAGTAAACAAATTAAAGAGGGAAAAAAAAAATTAACCTCCCATTCATATCAAACAATATACTTTTAGACTAAATATTCAACCATTTTTTAACATTTTACTTTTTAAGATTTTTAAGTTTTTAAGTGAAGTATTTTTTCAAAAAAAAAAAATCTTAAGTAAAGGATATCATGTAGTAAATATTATTTAAACTTTTAGAGGTGTCTAAAATACGATAAGTGATTATAATTTTGAAAATAAAAATAAAAAATTTTCGATTCGAACCGGACTGAAACTACTGATTAATTGCCGATTCTGGGCCAATTCAGATTTAGATTTTAACCTTTATATAAATCTTAATCGGCCCTTGAACCGTCGGATTGGTTCAAAATTATAAATAGACAGTTCGGGTTTAGTTCCGGTTCATTTACAATATGATTTGGTTTTAGTTCAAAATGATCCGGTAATCATGCCTACACTAGTATATATATAAAAGAAAATAAATAAGTTTTCTCTAATGCTGAGACGGCGCTTCCTCTGAAAAATGAAATTGTATAAATTTTGAGCATTTGCTTTTATCTTACAAAAAATTAGCACAACCTTTTCTCTTCTTATTTTGTGTTTCTGATGAATATAAACTGAGAGAATATTCAAATGATGTTTTTGTTGTTAATTTAGAAATCAGATGATCCTTTCTCTGTTCCTATACACTTATTTATAATACAATTCAGACTACAAGTGACTGAATAAATTTTAAAGTAAAGATTTTAATCATGAATGCCGAATAGCAATTTAGGCCATTAATGACTTTCAATGACTCATATTTGACTAAACGTCATAGTGAGCGTTATGCAATTTAAATACTGGTCGGGCTGTTCGGAGTTTGATTGGTTGTTCGGTCTTTGACCTATTAGGTTCATTCGGTATCAGTTTCTACTCATCTAGGTCTCTTTTGTTCCCCTCCTGAGTAAACCTAAACAAATATATTGTCCCTCTTCCATAATAAAATTGAGCAGCATAAAAAATAGAAACTTATTCCTTCTTTTTGCTCATGCAATTGATCTCCCTTCTCCTTCTTCCTACTGCATTGTCGTCCCGGCCAACTAACATCCAAGGCTAGTCCTCTAGGCTCAACAGTCAAGAACGAGAGAGATAGGTGGAAGTGGAGCATTGATTTCCGACGATACGGAATCTTTTTTAGCAATTTCAATCAACAAGGTGAGCTTAATCATCTATTTATTAGTCTATAATGGAGTATTACTTTCCATGTAGTCTTTGTTTGAATAGTATTCTTACAGAGTAATGTGTTTCATTTTACAATTATTGTTGCAATGCTTCTTAAAAGTTTGCTGCCAAAGAAGGAAAGAGGGTTGATGTGCAAAAATGGTTTAGATATACAGAACTGTTAACACTTGAAGCTTTCTGGTGGCTCGGTAAGAGATGTTATTTGTTTAATTTTGTACTGATTAGGAGATCATGAATAATGATAATTTAGGAAGTTAGTGCAAGCCATTTTATCAAGACATAATCTGTTTCTCTCTTCTTTCAATTTAATTTTTGGGACACTTGGCCATGTCGCTGGATGGAACTATTTTTCTGTAATCATTTTTGGAATAGTTTAAAAATTGCCACAATTCTCTTTAGGGCATTTTGTGTTGTGTGGACAACTCCATTAGTAGCCGATTTAGGAATGTCACTCACCATCCCTCTCGCTATGGTGATTCATGGTCGTTATTATTCAGCTATTTAAATTCTTAACTTTGCTATTCAGCTGTTGCGCCAACATCTTAGGAAGTATCCACACAGATGCATAATAATGAGTTCAGCCTCATAATTCTTGTTAAATACTAGCTTTCTAAACTAATTGGTTTATATTTTTAATTGTGGCTGCAGTACTTGGAGCTGCGAATAAGACTATGATGATTCTAGCCCATGAGAATATAGTCTCGGCCTTGGCACAGCCCCCATTATTGGAATGGTAGCTTCTGCAAGTCATGACAGCTCTGTTAAGCTATGGAAATAGAAGTCTAGATAAGGCATTAGCTTTGTAGTAATCTGCGAAGCAAGCAATGACATATGGGGTAGTAGCTACACTTCCTAACCAAAAATGCTTCAAAAGTAAACTTCTAAGATGGCCCAAGACATAGCATGGGAGTTTTATATTTTCTTGTATAATGGAAGAAAATCTAATGAGAATGAAATGGAAAACGTTTATCCTAATTTCAAGTTTGCTTCATCAAGAAATTATGCTATAATGATAGGAATTAGCTACGCATTTGAGAATTCTCGCTGACTAGATTTTCACAAACTTGCACTGAATTTTCAATTTTGGACTCACGCTACTTTTAATTTGTTTTCCTTTCTTTCATTTTCATTTTAATGAATTCGCTTGATTTTTTATACGATTGCTTCAAGTTTCAAACTGGTCCATAAATGCACGAGTACAGCTATGGAAGCAAATTGATGGAATTAAAGAAGTTGCTTCAAGTTTTTCTTCAAAGAAAGAAAAGATTGAAGTCCTTTTTATACTTTGTTAGTATCTGTCCTTTATCATCTTCATGATTTGATTTCTGACGCTTGATTGAATGAATGGATTGAATGGATTGCTACGGATTGGCACACTGAACCGTGCAACTGTCTTTCCCGTACCTCTTTTCCCTTCTATTCATCTCTAATTGATCCCCTTAGTATCTATCCTTTATCATCTTCATGATTTGATTTCTCACGCTTGATTGAATGAATGGATTGAATGGACTGCTACGGATTGGCACACTGAACCGTGCAACTGTCTTTCCCGTACCTCTTTTCCCTT
>CANUEX010089496.1:0-70554 GCA_948099535.1 Jatropha multifida | reverse complement strand
GGTGATATGATTGTCATTGTGTGAATGGAGAATGTCCATTTAGAATGCCTTAAGTATCATTTGTGTGAATGTGTGGGTTTAGTATTATATGTTATTATTCACTGAGTTTTATACTCACCCCTTTCCCCCCTTATCCCTTATGTTGTTTTAGGAAATTGTGAATCAGTTGAATATATTTGGAGCATTAGTTTTTCTTTCCTTTGAGATTATTTAAAGGATTATGTAAATGTATAAGATAGAATTATTTATAATTCTTTGTAGTAATACAGTAGTAGAAAATCCGCAGTTACGTTAAGATTTATGATTGTAATAATAATATTAAGTGTATGTAAGACTTTATGGGAATGATTGAGTTGAATAAAATAAGGCCCTATGATAGTTTGAGTCATTAAAAATATAATGGGCCAACTTGTAGAATATTTTCATGTAGTTATGGTGTTGAAATCAGAAATTAGGCTTACTACGGGTCTCGGGGGCCTTAAACTTACCCAGGTCCTAGTGCCGGTCCGGCCCATGGAAACGGGTCGTGACATATATACACACCGATGACTTCCTAATGGATGGATGGTATTCTCATCTCAAGGAGCAACCTCACAAGTAACAGATTTACAGATAACTTGCAAATTTGGAACCTGTCACACAGTGAACAAGAGCCTTTTTTTTCCTGTAAAATAATATTATTTGAATGATATATTTTTTATAATTATTTTCTGTAACATTTATCATGAAATATCAATTTATAACTATTAATTTTTATGTTATTCATTATTCAAATCAAATATTATATATTCAATGTAATAATAAAGATATCAAAATATAAGTTATAACAAATTTAAATATTATAATAATTTCTTAACATTCATCATTCACCCAAAATATAAAAACATTTATTTACAATATTATTTTATCTTTTTATAATTAAATTTTATTTTTTTATCATTTTATAAAGAAATAATTAATTAACTATTGATTATATGATAATTATTCTTTTAAAATTGGGTATACCATATAAACATTGATTTTTCAGAAAAAAATTAGACTATTTATTTATAATTTTTAGATCTTTTATTTATTAAGATTAGAGTAAATGATTAAAAAAAATTCTAAACTATGGTCATTTTTGCAAATTTAACAAATTCTTTTACTTTTAACAATTGCAGCACTGAACTTAGTAATTTTTTCATTGCAATTATAGCCTCCATCCTGCGTTGTGAAATTGTTGATATTGTCGTTAGTGAGACCCACGTTTTGACACATTAGCAATACACCACGGCACCATGTGGGCAAAAAAAAAAAAGCTAAATAACAAAAAAGTCTGAATTTCGTACGTTTTTACAACTTTAGCCAATTTTTTTTCTTTTTTAATTTTGAAAATATCATATGGATTGTACAATATTTATATATACATAATAAGCACATAATTAATTATAGTTTAATAATGTAAAATAATTAATATATTATACAAAAGTAACAATTTAGTTTAAGTAAGAATTTAATTTCAAAATAATAAAATAACATTATAACACACAAGTACATTATATATTTTCTATTTAACTTAAATTTGAAAATTTTTAAATTAAAAAATAAATTATTATTGTTACCCAAAATTTAATTTTAAAATAAATAACCTTTTAAAAATATAACAAATTGAAAGAAATAAATAAATTCATATCTAAACAAATATCAAAATTAAAAGAATCGACTAAAATTACAAAAATGACCAAAATTCATGTTTTTTTCAATTGTTTGACTCTTTTTGGCTGACATGGTAATGATGGTGTCAAAACATGGACCCCACTAATTACAGCATCAACAACAATTGACAAATGTATAAGGGAGGCTATAATTAGAAGGAACAAATAAATTCACTGCTAGAATTATTAAAATTAGAAGAATTGGTTAAATTTGCAAAAATGACTATAGTTCAAGATGTTTCTGATCATTTACCCTTAAGATTAAAATATTTAATACAAAGAAGTAAGTGGATTTGAAGATATGAGTGCTTTTAAGGAGATTGAACTCATGATTTTTTTTCTTTAATCATTTATACCTCAATCAATAGCTTCATTTAGTATGTATAGCAAAAATTAAATCAGTGAGTATCATTGGGGAGTTGGAGAAAGGGAGAGGAAAGAGAAGGGAGAAAATGCCAAGTTGAAGTGTGTGCATCCATGCAAGGCCACCTTTGAAGCTATCCCTGAGAACTTCAATTGACATATTAAAATATTAGACTTCATTCGAAATAGCAGTAAAGAAAATATTTGAGGCAACTTTTTGGACATATAATTGCTTTCAAATCTAAACAATATTGTATTGAAAAGTCAAAATTTCAACTACAAACAACTAACTGTACTGTCAAATCTAAAATGAGGTAAGATTAATATCAACTATAATCATAAAACGTTGAAAGCATTACAGGTTCCTCTCTCTCTCTCTCTTGAATGGCAAAGCTGTGAATACCACGGCTTTCTTGTCATCTAAAGCCCTCCATTGGCGAAGCCCAAGGAGCAGGAGTTGAAGGGTTAGAGCCTGATGCCTCTTGGTTTAAACTGAAAGTGCTTGGATTCTGTGGAGAATTTCCGGCTGCCCTCCTGTTGGAGGAATTGGCTGTCGTTAAAGAAATGGACGCTGATTGTTGTTGCTGCAGCTGCTGCTGGTTCTTCATTGGTGACTTTGGCCGTAAAGCCTCTATTTCCGGGGTGGTCATGACAAGATGTGGTGCCTCTGGAGGAGGATTTCTTCCACCACCTCCTTGCCAAACTTTCCCATCCTCGTCAGCAAAATTCCTGACGTATGCCTGACATTAACCAAACATATTAGTTAATATACTAGTTTGTAAAACCAAAGGAAACAGGAAAAACTGGCATGAACAAACAGCTTGACGTTCCAGGTTTAAAGAAGTGCCAGATAAATCCAGTTGATAATACACCTACTAATGCCATTGTTGACTGAGAAAATTGTAGTATCTTGTTTTATGATGGACTTCTCTTGAAGGTCTCAACAGCTATTTCACTTTTTTCTTCCTTTCTTGACTCCAAAATGTGAAATAGAGTTCTCTACTAGGACTTAGATGATGATGTCATGATCACATTTAAAATAAAAGATTAGGTGATCGCACATACAAATCAGTCACGACATCCAAATAGGATATAGTTACTAATGGAAGCAATATTTTAAGGCTTGCATAAATGCTCTATTATTACCCGAGGCTTAGTTGACACTCCAGGCAAGTAAATGACATAGCTTTCATCCACATTCTAACAAAATTTAAAGATTCATCATGCTTAAATGTTAAAGATATAGTTTTCAATTTAATCAAACAGGTGTACCCTAAATTGTAGCCAATTCAGAAATCAAAAGTAAATTTAGATAAGGACCAAAGCCGTAAAACAATTAGAAGTCATGATGTTTTTACCTCAGCATTGAAATTTGATGAGGATAGTCCTTTACCAACAGTCAACCAACCAGATCTAATATTGTGGTCTTCACCAAAAAGCTCAAGCCTTCTACGGCCAAGGGAGAAATGCTCAATTATACGATACATATCTTCAGGCTTTTGAGTTGAACCTGCAATTTCATTGGCATAGAACTGTCAAAATAAGTAGTCTTCAGTTATCCATTTGGAAAAATTGAAGAATTTAGGACACAGGAAGTATTTTGAGCCTTGTGATGAAAATTTACAATATGATCAATAAATTCCAGTTCAGGAAAACTATCTTCATCAAAACAGTTCCTTCATGCCAAGGCATATGAAGGTTCCTTCTTTTCATCGTAGGAAGGAGACCATATAAAGCTAGAAAACATCGGAATTAAAATAGTTATAAACAAAAAATGACTGAAAAGTTACTGAAAGCTTCAACTTCTTTTCATCGTAGCCTCACTTGTGACAAGAAACAAGGAAAATCGCATCATATGCCTACACAAGCACAAGAATGCTTTTTCTAAAAAACTGAAGTAAAAAGTGAAAAATAAAGGATTGTGTTGGTGACAAATATTATTATAATCAGTATAAAAAAACAAACAAATGAAAGTGAAACTGAAAGCAATCAACAATTTAACTTGTATCTAGATTCTTCACATATAAAAGAAGAGCAAACAAATCTTAAATGGACTAATCCCTTCAAATAGCCATCAAATTCAAAGTTGTAAATGGTGTAACTAACCATAAGGAGGTTCCTCAGCAATAATTACATCAGTATCAATATTAGCATGGATTATATGACCATCAGTGCTGCGACGAACAGTTCCCTTTATACCCATCAGGCAATGTTCCTACATTAGAATGACAGTTTAGGACAAAAAGAAGTGCAATAGCAAAGCAATCACTATCCAGAAGAAAGTAAAAAAAGAGCAAAAGGAGTAGATAACTCATGCAGGAAAAATATTATATTACCAACCTTTGAGTGCTGAAAGGTAAAAAGAGAGCGAAAGAAGTAGATAACTGATGCAGGAAAAATATCACATTACCAACCTTTGAGTGCTGAAACAAAGTATGAGAATCATGCCTTAACCCTGGAGTTGCATTAGTTTTATTGGTCTTCACCCAACAAATATCCTCACATCTTCTAAATCCCCACTGAGGCATGAAGAACAAACCAAAATTATGGAATGCAAAAATGAAATCACAAAACCCAAGATGAGTTGAATATAAGAAAAGGTTGGTTGTGATCATTATGGTTCCTAAGGCGTAAGTGCTAAGTACCTTCTTTAAACATTGACGACCTTGCTCAAGTCCTACACCATCGCCCACCCAGAGGAAGATAAAAGATGGTGTATCTGCTATTGCCTGCAACCAAAAATGAAAAGAAAATAAATGCAGCTTAGCCAAGCAAACAGAGTGAAGATATAGGTTAAATTGATAAGACAAACATAATGCAGCTTAAACCAACCACACTTCTGAAGCAAATAACCCAGATTTCCAATTGCATTTTAACAGTGTGTAATTACTTGTGCTCAAGCAAGGATGTTGAAATTGCAACTTTTCTGTTTCCAGTAGAAGGCACTATTAAGGAAAAGCAATTTCCAAAAGGAGTACCTCAATCTTGAGATTCAATATTTCTTCAAATGTCCAATACTCCATATGGTCTGCAACACCTGGAGCTCGATGAACATATTCTTCCCAAGGGGGATCCACAAGAATCACATCAAACTTGGTCCCAAAGAACTCCGGGGACAGCTCAAACTCATGCAGGTCACTTTTCAAATACATGGGAGCAGAGGCAGACTTAGCCACAATCTCATCCTTTTTCTGTATAAGCTCCCTAAGCTTGGGGTAGTCCTCTACAACATTGGTAAGTTCTAACTCCCTGATAAAATTCTGGGGTCGCATACCAGTATCTACAAAATTCTGTGAGTAATCATTCTGTTCTCCTCTTGAAGGAGCTTTACCAGCAGGTCCACCATTTCTAGGAGGCACCCAACCCCCTGAGGCCTTATCTGGTGGTGTTCCTCGACTGACTGATCCTGCAGCATTAAAACCAGGACCAGACATGTTTGGAGGCACTCCTCTCCCAGGTCCTGCCTGATTGAAAAACATAGCAGGGTTTGCTGGAGTCCCCACGTTAGGAGGAAATCTCGGAGCTGATGGACCAGGAGGAACAGGAGAGAGCGCTGGTGGCATGCCTAGCATATTTATATCTACACCTCGTGCCCCAGGCCAAACTACTGGTGGAGAAAATGGTGGGATAAAGACATTAGGTGAAATTGGAGGACCTGGAGCAGGTGACATACTGGGGCCAAGTGGCTGCATTGGTCCAGGTGGTGGAACTCCAATAGGCCCAAAAGGAGATCCCATTATGGGCAATTGGACTGGTTGGTTGTCTCTAACTGTGGGCCTACCCCTTCCTCCCCTCCCCACTCTACTCCCTTTCACTCCCTGCGGAGGAGCTCTGGAGAAGGAACCTGGTTCCTGGTTTCCATATGGCAGCTGTGAACCACCACTGGAACTTTGGCCACCAGCACCCCGGCCAGACACTGCCCCTCTCGGTCCTCTTCCTTTCCCTGCCTGGTAGTCCATTTCATCCCTCCATGAACTAGGATCTCGCATAGATGCACCATCATCAGTATACCTTTCATTTGTATCATCAGTAAAAGGTGCAGAACCATATAAATCATGCCTCCTTGACCTTTCATCTCGTGTATGAGCCCATTCTTCAGCATTTGGTGCTGATTTTCCTTCAGATTGCCCAAGCTCAGTTCTCTTGGCAAAGTTGGGTCCAGAATCTGCTCGTCCATAATCAAGAGGCTTTGTTTGGATCTCTATCACATCATAGTTCTCATTTGATATTCCGAAATTTGATGATGTTTTTACTGCTTCACCCCTAGTTCGACCATGAGGCCTTTCATTGTCATTCCTATCACGACTGTGTCTTGGTTCCCAATCTCTGCCACGATCATAAACAATGTCTACATCTTTTGACTCTCTATCATTGCCACTAGATTGCCTTCTTTTCCAACTATCTTTTGAACTTTCCCGATCTCTATTCCTCTCACTCCAGCTGTCATCCCTGCCCTTCAACCTATCATCTCTATAGCCATCCTTTTCTATATCCTTCCTCCTAATGTCTGAACTTCTTTCATACTCCATCTCAGAGTACTGTGATTCTTGATGACGTCTTGCGCTCCTCTCCGGGGTCCTGGACCTGTTAGAGCGAGCAACTTCTCTTGCATTTTTATCTCTTACCCAAACGTTTCCATCTTCATCTGCATTTGAAGCCCTTTCACGGCTGTCAACAGCATCCCTACTTGTGGCAGTTCTCTGCTGTCTATGCTTCTCATTTTTCTCCCGACCTGATCTGTCTTCACGAGTAATAGGACTGCCCTTATCATCCTCATCTACAGCTTCTGATCTGCTTTTGCTCCTGTTTCTCTCTCCATCAGCTCTTCTTTCTTCTCTATAGTTGGCTTTGACACCCTTCTCATTGTTTGAATCTAGAACTCTGCTTTTACTCTCACCGGGTTCATTCCTCGCAGATGTACTTCTGTCTTTAGAATTCTCAAATTTGGAATCAGAAACCTTTCCGCTTTTGAGATCAGCCTTTTCATGGTGACTTTCTTCAGCTTTTTTTCCAATATCTGATTCATCCCATCTCCTCCTAGAAGTTCTTCCCAGCTCAGTAGAACCATGAGCCTTCTCCCGGCCACTTTCTCTCCTATCTGAGTACTTAGAATCTCTGTCTTGTGTCTTTTCATGCTCTCCATCATGGGACCTTTCTTCTTTACTTTTGCTTCCACTACGGGAACTCTCATGTTCTGAGATTTTCGATGTCATTTTCTTTCTCTCGCTTTCATCAGGCCTACTGTACCCTTTACTTCCAGACTTTTCCCCAACCTGCCTGTTATCTAATTCTCCATCCTGATACCAACTGCTCAATTTTTCCAAGCTACTTTCCTCTTGTTTTTTCTTGATTTGCTTTGAGCGCAAGTCTTTTCTTGTTTCGTAATCATCATCATCACTACCTGCTCTGCTAGAGCCCCCACCTGACCTTTTACGATTCTCATTCCTGTCACCTGCACTTCTTCTTCTTCCACTGCCATCTTGTCCTTCAGCATTTTCTCCAATGCTGGACTTTCTAGACTTACCTGACCTATGCTTCCTTTTATCACTGCCCTCCCATTCTTCATCATCCCCTGCCCTATCACTCTTGACATCTGAGGTATCCTCATTATCTCTTTTCACATAATTCCGACTATGATCAGGTGAATCCATTGCATTGCAAGTAAAATGTACTTGAGTATGTGATTGAGAACCTTATAATTCTACAAACCAATCATCCTGAAATCATACATAAAAGGAATTAGGAATCAGATTCAGCACAAACTATCTTATCATAAAATAGGGAAATTGACAATTATAACCATTGGCATAACAATTTAAGTCCTGGATAATCCAGGCTCTTTAACTAAAAATAAAAAAATGTACCAGGGTGCAATTTCCATTACTTAAAAATATTACTCTCAAAACTCTTATAAAATGGAATAGATGCATACATTTGATTCTAGTACCTGCTTAACCTGCAGCAAAATATGTTTTATTAAGAAAATCCCCATGGAGTTATGCAATAAAGCATAGTAACCAAGTTAAGCGGAAAACTCTCATCTACCACTGTAAATCCTAACAGTATGGATAAATAAGATAGGCAAGGAAATAAGCACAAAGAAAATGTGCCTAAATATACTCATATGAACATACACACACCCACAAAAGGAAAAGAAAGAAGAGGAAGAAGCAATGTATAATTAATAATTGGAAAAAAAAATGCCAACTAACCATTATCATTTTCCATTTCAGAAACAATTTACGGTGGCCAATTTACAATTTCAGTACTACTTTGAGTTGTTTCTCAATAAAATTCTTTAATTAACTCAATCTCTCTTGAACAAAAACTATTACAACAGCAAATCATTACTTGAATTGAAACAAATACTTTAACAAAGAATACAAAATTTAAAAGAAAAAATGTCAAACGTCATGCCACAAGAAGCACGCATTAAACCCAATACACAAACCTAATCGAAAACCATACCTAAACCCTCGACTTTTACTTTAAAAAATAGGAACATTGCCATTTCAAACTTAAGCTTCAATTAGATCCTATCAAGAATAGAACACCATAAATATTTTCCTTATCAATTAAAAACATAATAAAAAGCACATAACAAGGTCAACAATCAATGCTCCTGCATTTCCTTTAAATCTTTCAATTTTTACTAAACAATTAATCTGAAAAAACTTAATGCTCAGCAAATCTATTTAATGTCTTCTTCTTAATAAAGATTTGGAATTCATTGAATAAAAGACAAAATTAGCATCGAAAGTTTCCGGAGGAGTAGGTCGCTGAAGTTGGTATGCGTGTTTTAGTAAGGGAAGAACGGAGAGAGAGAGAAAGAGAGAGGGATAATAGAGTGACAAGAGAACTCAATAGACGAAGGAAAAACATGGTACCTAAGTTGAGATCGCCGCCCACAATCTTAGAAGGAGAAGGAGAGAACGGCCTATGCTTCACGGTCGGTTGAGCTCGGCAGAGGCAAAGAGACGACAGTGAGCGAATAAGCAGAGGGCGGTAGATGAAAAGCAAAAGAAAAACGAAGCTGAGTTTTAGCAATAAAATATAAACGGTAATTCAAAACGACGTAGTCACGTACTCTTGACTCAAAACGACGTCATTTCAGATTAACTAATACAGACGGGGGCAAACGCCATTGGAGTTATTCTTTTCTAAATTCTCTGAAATCTGAACCGTCCATTTTGCTAGGGTTTTAATCCCTATATCATTTACATTTTAGCAGCACTCCGGGGTTTAATTGCAGGAAGGGAGGAGAGGAATAATCCATAAAGTTTTCCGGCAAAGCTCTGGTCAAGCATTTTTCGGTTGCCACAGCACCCATGTTTCCATCGTTCTTCCATAAGCTATTAGAGAAATTTGTATAAACGGAAAAGAAACGAGATATTTAAGCTCCACTCTCCCTTGCCAGTATTGTCGCTTTCATAACCAGCATTTAAAGTTTGAAAATTTCCTGAGAATTGCACAATTCTAATCCTATAAGGTTGTTTTGCGCCCCCTGTGATTGGCGTTCAATCCACGCATTCATCTTCATCAAATTTTCAAAGCAAAGAATATGGTATGTGAATCTGTTTAGCTATTATTTTTGTGAGAGAGAATCAAATTAGTTCATTGATTTCTATTTTCACAGTCAGAAGCAGAGAAGAAGGTCGAAACTCAGGAGGATCTGGAGCGTAAGAAGAAGAAAGAGGAAAAGGTTTCCTGTTTCTTCCCTCTCTCTCTTCCAATATATGCAATTCTTTACAGGTCTGATTTGGATAACATTCTCATCTCTTTGTGTGTGTAAAATTCACTGTATATATATAGGCCAGGGAAAAGGAACTGAAGAAACTCAAGGCAGCCGAGAAAGCAGCTAAATTTAAGGTACACTTGAGACGTTTAAGTTCATGTTATAGTTCTAAATTGTTAGTTACTAAGGACTTGGATAAGTTTCGCTCTGATTTTATCAACTACAGGCACAACAAGAATCGAGTAATGCTTCAAAAAAGGGTGCTGCTAAAAAGAGTGCCAGGCGAGAGGCTGGAGGTGAAGAGAATCCGGAGGATTATGTTGACCCTGAGACTCCATTTGGTGAGAAGAAGAAGCTTTCTGCTCAAATGGCAAAACAATACAATCCAACGGCTGTAGAGGGATCGTATGTTACATGAATTTCAGTTCTACAATAATAATAATAATAATAATAATAATAATAATAATAATAATAATAATTTTGTTCAGAGTCAAATTATTTATTCTTTTGTGTCTATTAATTGTTAGATGGTATGCATGGTGGGAAAAATCGGGTTATTTTACAGCTGATGCAAAAAGCTCCAAACCACCGTTTACCATAGTAGGTTTCTTGGCTTACTTTGAAATTAAGTGTTATATGTAGCTTTAATTTCATAAAAAGTGAATGCTGCATTCAATTTTCAGTTAATATGGTGATGTTTTCTTTTTGATGATATGTGTTGGACTTATTCCGTGTGCTTTAAGATGCATTATTGAATAAAGTCATATTGGACAGCATAAGAAGAACATCATATTAAGCTTGTATATTTCATCAGTGGATTTTGTAAGTGGTTTTATCGTGTGCTTGCTGACTGTTCAATCCTGATGATGAGTTTTGTATGTTCTATCTGTTTTATGCATGTAAATCATTACTACAAAAACATGTTATTTTGTGCATTTATTGAGCAGAAAAAAAAAACAATTAATGTCCTTGTCAACTCCAATTATTTGATTGATAAACAAAAACTGAATTCACATGCATGGAAGTTCCAGATTATAAGGAATTAAAACTTTCAACACAATCCAACTGGAAATGTATAACTGATATGTGCAGAGAACAGACTCATCTGCTTTTCTTTTCATTTGGACTGCAAATAAATGAATACCTGCTTTGTTTTGCCTCCTTATGAAATTAGTTCTTGCTCCAAATTCTTTGCTTGGTACCTTCAATTTTTGTATGATTTATATTGAAATTTTGGACTTCTTGTGGCAGTGGCTTTCACCGTTTTTACTGTTCTTATTATTTGTCTAATAAGTGGACATTATTCTGCAGGTTCTTCCACCGCCAAATGTGACTGGGGCCCTACATATAGGCCATGCTCTTACAGCTGCTATAGAGGTGCAGCAACATTTTCCTTCCTGCTTTGTTCCTCTTACAATCTTATGGTGTATGATTTGAACCTATAAACTTTTATGATAACCAGGATACGATTATTCGTTGGCGGAGAATGTCTGGATATAATACATTGTGGGTACCTGGTGTAGACCATGCTGGAATAGCAACACAGGTTAGCTTGCCTTGATCATGATCTAGTGCATTGTCGATCTGGCCATACTTCCTGTACCCCTGAACAATGGGGTTAGCGTTTATATGATTTGGTTTGAATCGAACAAACTGAAGTTTTATGAAATAACAACTGGACCAAACCAATTTGTTTCAGTCAGTTTTTAACTATGTTCGACTGTTTTGGGCTTCATGAAATCAAACTATACTGTTTTTTTTTTTTTTGGTATGAAAATTGAAACCGAACCAACAAAGCAGATCGGTTCAGTCAGTTTAACTGAAATATGCTCAGTTTGCATCACACATAGTAACATGGTGCTTTGTGATGGTAATGCCTATTTTTCTCCTTGTTTAACTCAACATGAAGTTATCTGTTATGTATACTTTGGTTCTATTCTCATCTAGCACTTGACAGTATCATATGAATTTTAGCAGCTTTTTACTTGGCTGATCTCTTCGGCCCACAACAGAGTGAGAATAAGATTATTTTCCATCCTGTCTCGTTCGCCCTCTTTAGTTTCCATCTTTGTACACCTGGCCTTTAGATTTGGATGCATGTGCATTTTCATATTACATGAGCTTGCTAGAATTTTTATGTTGGTGGTTGTAGTCATAGATACGAAAAAGATGCAAATTTTCTAGTAAAACCATATGCTATGGCTTGAATCTGTAGTCAATCCTAATTTTGATAGGAGCAGTCGACAATTGAATCCATTTGCAGGTGGTTGTGGAGAAGAAGTTAATGCGTGAACGCCACTTAACCAGACATAGTATTGGTCGTGAGAAATTTGTGTCTGAGGTTAGTTTAATTTGTTTGAACCCATTTTAAGCTTATTAACAGTTTCTTCTCTTTTGTCTATTTTCCATGACCACGACATTCAATCCTTTTTTAATCTTCTTTAATGTTCTTACTAAAAGGTCTGGAAGTGGAAGGAGGAGTATGGGGGTACGATCCTGGGACAGCTGCGCCGTTTGGGTGCCTCTCTTGATTGGTCTCGTGAGGTAAGCATCTAAGTTTAATAATTTGACGTTTGTCAATCTTAGTCAACTTAGTTACTGATGTTTTCAGTAATGTGTTCTTGTTTGGACTTGTAAGTTATTGATGTTCTTTGCCAATGTTAACTTCTTTCAGTGTTTTACAATGGATGAAAAAAGATCGAAGGCTGTGATAGAGGAATTTGTTCGGCTATATGAGGATCATCTCATTTATAGGTATGCTTGACAGGGGATAGTGTGTTACATCCATCCATACTGTCAAAAATAGTATGTGCCAACTTCATTACGTAAAGCCTGGCAAAGCAAATTCATATAGGTGGAAGTTTATTAGGCTTAATTTCTGAAAAAAAAAAACTAATTATCTTTGTAGCTTAACATATGACCTTTTAAGATTGTATCAACTTTGGACTCATCGCAAAGAAATTAGTGATCAGACTACAATTTAATCAAGTGCAATTTTGTAATTTTCAAACCACAATGAAGAAATATAATTTTTGCTCACATAATGTGAAGTGGTGGGGGATGGATTTTATTTCTTCAAACCATTGAAGCAACAAGTTACATTTTTAACCAAACATCAACTTGCAAATTGAAAAGATGATAGAATCCTATCATCTACTCTTCATTATGTTAGTGAAAGCCATGTTTGCCCATTGTGTTTTAAAAAACTAAAATTCCACATGATTTAATAGCTTTGGTTGTTAATTTTGCACGTTATGATCGGAGGTTAAGAACGAACTTAAAGGTTTATATATTTGATTGATAAAAACAGGAGTGTTAAAAACAATTGATGTTTCAAATTTTTTTGGGTAATAAACCCAATTTAGTACCTGCATGGCTTTGGTCCAGTTGTTATGATTAGGTTGGATATACTTAACAATTGGTATCCTTTTCATTTATTAGCACTCTGTTTGAATTTTAAATCCTCATTAAACTTTTAGTTACCAATTTAGTTTTTCATGTCAATTTTTGTAATATCTGACTTTTCAATTGGCATACCTGGTACTAGCAAGCAGATAAACATGACATTCTTAAATTAATGAACAGTGTACAAAGAAATTTTCAAGCTTTAGCTGTTAGAGAAATGCCCCTTCATCCTATTATTTATCTTGTTGAGAAACCCCACTACTTATATTCTTTCCTTTTGACGGGAATATCCCTTACGTAGGTTTTAATAATATCGTATGCAGGGATTATCGGTTAGTGAATTGGGATTGCACCTTACGAACTGCCATATCTGATATTGAGGTAAACTGTTTCTTTAATTTGTATATTTATTAGATTGTCTTCTACTTATATGGAAATTACCTTTTTGTTTGTAGGTAGATTATACTGACATCAAAGAGAACACACTGTTGAAGGTCCCTGGTTATGATAAGCCGGTGGAATTTGGTGTTTTAACATCATTCGCTTATCCTCTGGAAGGAGGCCTAGGAGAAATTGTCGTTGCCACTACTAGGGTGGAAACAATGCTTGGTGATACTGCTATTGCCATACATCCTGATGATCAAAGGTACAGTCATCTACATGGCAAATTTGCAATGCACCCATTTAATGGAAGAAAACTCCCAATAATTTGTGATGCTGTTCTTGTTGATCCCAATTTTGGTACTGGTGCTGTCAAGGTAAGACTTGCTTCTGTGCATGGAATGCTAAAATTGTCCTAGATCTCCTTTTGGTTTTGTCAATATTCTAATAATCCTTCCTTCTTTTGCAGATCACTCCAGCACATGACCCAAATGATTTCGAGGTTGGCAGACGTCATAAACTTGAATCTATTAATATATTTACTGATGATGGTAAGATTAATAGCAATGGTGGCTCAGAATTCACTGGGATGCCACGTTTCAAGGCTCGTGAGGCGGTAACAGAAGCATTACAGAACAAGGTACTACTGCATTGTGTGTGTTTGTTTGTGCATAAATTATCAGCAATTATGTTCGAACTTCAAACTAAACTAAGGTAGGACTTTATCAACAAGTGCACACAATGACATATGCATGAAAATATACATACACATGCACGTTCTCCGCTGCCGGCAATCAGTATCTTGATTGTTGTCCAAACAATAGAACTTAAATAGTGCATTATGCTTTGAACATCTCTCCATTCTCTTTGTTAATTTTATTTTTCAAAAATACATGAATGTATTTTGGATTTGACATTATGGAAGCCACTGTTTCACCTATATTTTCTTACATGTAGGGATTATATCGAGGTGCTAAAAACAATGAAATGCGACTTGGGCGTTGTTCAAGAAGTAATGATGTTGTGGAGCCAATGATAAAGCCCCAATGGTTTGTTAACTGCAGTACTATGGCAAAGCAGGCTCTTGATGCAGCAACTGATAGTGAAAATTTAAAGCTTGAATTCTTTCCGAAACAATATCTGGCTGATTGGAAAAGGTTCTCTCGATTCTTCAGCTGCATATAGGTTAAAATGACAATAGTATGAGCATGTTGAGTCACAAGGTCGAATGCAAGAATTAAGTTTCCTGTGCTATGAATATCATAGTCGACAATTAACCAGAAGACACCTCACATGCATACCAAAATGCTTTTAGTATTATTGCTGTGCATTTTTTAACAACATCGAAAACTAAGCTCTAAACCAAACTAGTTATAGGGTCAGCTGTATGAATCCTTGGTCTCCATTCTGCTTTGTGCATTTCTTAATTGACCCTGAATTTTAATTTTTTTTAACTATAAATTTAACCGTATGAAATTCATTAATACCTTACGTGCACATCATAGTGCCAAGTATTGTGCATTAACTCTAGGCCAAACAGTATTAGGACCAATCACGCTTATCAAACCTGCACAAATTGAAATCCAGATGATACTCTTGCTATAGGACTTCATTCATACTACACCTGGACCAGGGTCTAAATTCTACAAGTGGACATAATGATGCTTGACCCATTTCCTATGTGCACTATCTTTGTTGTGTGTTAAATATACTTTGAAACGACCTAAGACCTATGGCTTGCTTGAGTCGATGGCCAAAGACTGAACAGAAACTTCAGGAATGGCTGTGCCTGTCGAGATTATTAGAAGAATGATAAGATCAGCAAAAGAATAATATTCTAGAGAGTTATTGTCAATTCTCATCAGAGTTTGTAAGGTTGTGGTCTAGTTCTTATAACTTGTTTTGTGATTCCTTTTGTTTGTTTCAATGCCCTATGTCACAACCTTTGTGCTGAAGAAATGCATAATTGAGCATATTATCTTATTAGCTGTATTTTTGTATTGATTTTTATTTACTCGAATTTAGCTATCTGGGGAATGTTTTCTTGCAAGTGGTTTGTTCTTTATTATGTAATTGTTTCCTTAATTGCCTGAATGCTTTGGCATTCATGTGGCTGTAAAAAATCATAGGTGGCTTGAGAATATACGTGATTGGTGCATATCAAGGCAGCTTTGGTGGGGCCACCGCATTCCTGCATGGTATATTACGCTTGAGGATGACAAATCAAAGGAATTTGGTACCTACAATGATCATTGGGTGGTTGCTAGAGATGAGAAGGAAGCTTTTACTAAGGCTAGCAAGGAATTTGCTGGAAAGAAATTTGAGATGGGCCAAGATCCTGATGTCCTTGACACTTGGTTTTCTTCTGGTCTGTTTCCATTGTCTGTATTGGGTTGGCCAGATGATACTGATGATTTTAAAGCATTTTACCCGACATCGGTACTTGAAACTGGGCATGACATTCTATTTTTCTGGGTTGCCCGGATGGTGATGCTAGGAATTAAATTGGGAGGTGATGTGCCATTTAGTAAGGTGATGAATTGTGTTCCTAAAACTGCAATCGAACCTTTCAGTGGGTATTGTTTGTTGATATTCTGGTGGTTTGTTTTCATTTAGGTTTATCTGCATCCTATGATTCGTGATGCGCATGGCCGTAAGATGTCAAAGTCATTGGGAAATGTCATCGATCCTTTGGAAGTAATAAATGGGATAACTCTTGAAGGTCTTCACAAACGACTAGAGGAGGGTAACTTGGATCCAAATGAGCTGGTTGTAGCAAAAGCAGGACAGAAGAAGGACTTCCCTAATGGTATAGCTGAATGTGGTGCGGATGCTCTCCGGTTTGCACTTGTTTCTTATACAGCCCAGGTTCATCCTTCTGTTAATTGATTTGTGCATTTTTTATTGCTCATCACCTTTATTATGCTTGTATATCTTATTTATAACATCTTATTGCCTCTACTTTCAGTCTGATAAAATTAATTTGGACATTCAAAGAGTTGTTGGGTATCGTCAATGGTGTAACAAATTGTGGAATGCTGTTCGATTTGCCATGAGCAAACTTGAAAAAAATTATGTCCCTCCTTCGAGTTTGGTTGTGGATTCTTTGCCTTTTAGCTGCAAGTGGATACTTTCAGTACTTAACAAAGCGATATCCAAAACTATTTCGGCAATGAATTCATATGAGTTTTCGGATGCTGCCACCGCAGTGTATTCATGGTGGCAATATCAGTTTTGTGATGTTTTCATTGAAACAATCAAGCCTTACTTCACTGGAGATGATCCTGCATTTGCCTCTGCGAAGAACTCTGCACAAGACACTCTTTGGGTGTGTTTGGACAATGGCCTGCGATTGCTTCATCCATTTATGCCTTTTGTGACGGAGGAATTGTGGCAGCGACTGCCTTCAGCAGGGGACCATACAAGAAATGAGTCAATTATGATATCTGAATACCCATCAACTGTGGAAGTAAGTTCTGGTTTCATAATATAGGAGAGCATCTTGGTTTGTAATGGTTTAAATGTGTTTTTAATAGGAACACCAACTAATTGCGATTTGTTACTAACAAAAGACTCATTTTTGCCAAATAGTTTGGTTGTTATTAGTATTTTTTAATGTTACTGAGGATGGTAGAAGGTTAGACTGACACCAAGACAGTTTTATGTGATTAATGATACACCCACTTCTTCTATAGGCCTGGACAAATGAAACGGTGGAATATGAAATGGATCTTGTCGAGTCTACTGTCAAGTGTATAAGGTCTCTGAGAGCTGAGGTGCTTGGCAAGCAAAAGAATGAAAGGTAACTATGGAAGGGCCTTTTCTTTAGCAAGCAGCTATCTTTGCCTTTCATTGTTGTTTTCTAGTAATCAAATTGCTTGTTTGCATGGGCATGCATGTACAAGGACTAGTCTTTTCCTTCCTATATGTCAGATGTGTAGTTACATTGCATGATATTGAAGTAAAAATAGGGAAATTCAGAATCATGTTTGATTTTAGCTGAAGTAATGCGAAGCCAAGCCATAAACATTGGTACAAGATTATGATTACCCCCTAAGAAATATGGAACAGTTGGTTGCTTTGAAGTGGCACTTTGGAACATTTATTACGTGGAAGATGGGTATTCCAAAAATTGTCATACTGATTTTTACATATCTTTGAAATGATTAACATCTAGTGTCTTTTCTTTTTTTTTTTTTCCTTATTTCCAGACTACCAGCTTTTGCATTTTGCCAGAGTGATGCAGTAGCAGAAATTATTAACAGCCAGAAATTGGAGATTTTAACTCTTGCGGCTTTATCATCTTTAAAGGTATGGCATTAAATTTTTTGGTTCTAGGTTCTTTATGTGATTGTGGCATTGTATTTCCCCTTTGCAATTAGTATATTAGTTTTCTTAATCGGGGGAAGTATAGAAATCACATCTCATAACTTGGGTCTTTTTCTTTCGTGAATGTAAAATGAATTCATGAGCTAGATAAGATTATATGGTGTATTTGGTCTGGTCTGGTGCAGGGTCAGAACATCTTTGAGACTAGACCTGAAACCATAGTTTAAAGTCTATCTTAATGTTCAAGGATGCTATAGTCAAGATATTCAAATGAACTATACTATTAATACAATAATTATTAGTAACCTCAATTTGCTGATAATGCCGCATGTCCTTCATGGTACTAGAATTAAACAGTTTCAAATTAAAATTTTCTTCAGGTATTATTGAGTGGGAATGATGCTCCTCCAGTTGGATGTGCATTTGAGAATGTCAATGAGAACCTTAAAGTTTATCTCAAGGTTCAAGGAAAAGTTGATGCAGAAGGAGAGCTTGAAAAGATCAGAAATAAAATGGATGACATAAAAAAGTAAGTCTGGCTTCTTAGTTAAAATTTAGAGGATGTTTGGTGTGGCTTATAAATTAATCAAATCTTTTATTCATGTTTTTGATTTTGTATGTCTCGTGAGATAAGAGTGCTTATATTTTTGTATTGTATGGATATATCTACACATGCTTCAATATGTGTGCGCTGGAAGCCCTTATTGATTGACATATATTTCTGTCCATCATTTGAAATTTTAGTATTAATTAGAAAATGGAGGCCAAATCATATTATTTTGCTTGCTTGAATCATGTTCCCCTCTCCCTTTAACATCAGTAAGCCCCTCAATGCATGCTTACCTATTTTTTTTTTTTCCCTTTTTATGGAAACGTTACCAGTGTAGTATCTGCACAAGTATTTGAAGAAACATTTATTTAATTTTTAAATATCTATTAAATATTCATCAAGTAACGTTTATTTGTTTATTTTTGCATAGCGTACTGAGTTTATTTGATTTGTCTTTTAACCATCTTTTACTCTTTTTTCCCTCTATTTCTTAAGGCTAACAGCATCTATGTGATGGTTTTGTTTAATTTATTTATTTTTTTCATTTTACATTTAAATTGCTGTTTGCTTATTTTTTGTTATGAATTTTCTTCAGGCAATGGGACAAATTGGATAAGATAGTAAATGCAACTGGCTACAAGGAAAAAGTACCATCTCATATTCAGGAAGAAAACATTGAAAAGCTGACCAAACTTCTTCAGGAGCTGGAATTCTTTAAAACTGAGAGCTCTCGACTTGAAGCTGAGATAAAAAGTGGGGGTCAATAGATTTCAGCTTCAAAACTCATCAATTGAGTTCACAGAACAATTAGAGAGAGAGAGAGAGAGAGAGAGAGGAGAGCAAAGGAGGGGAAGACAATGGGGCCTCATTTTGTTCCCCTAGACAATTGCCATGCCTCTTTCAAACATTTATATATTGGATGCCTTTGCGCAATCAGATTGATTTTTGCTCTACCCAGTTCCAGGGTTAGAGCCAATAGTTTGAACTTGTTCATTTCTGAAATTTTTTTTTTACCAGTAGATTTGTATTCTTATTCAAAAGTTAATGTCAATTATATTCCAGGTCAAAATTGACTGAATGATTATTTTGTTGTATTACTATTAATCAGTAAAATTCTGAGCCTTTGAATTTGTTATATATGTCTTTAACTTTTAGCATTGGATTAAAAATTGATCTGAATTAGTCCTTAAATCAAGATATTTATGTAGTTACTTTGGGTCTGATTGGCCACTTAGAAAAATTTGAGGGTAAAATTTTTAATTTGTTAACCAATTTGGGGTCTTTTTAGCAAAATTGGCTAAATGTTGAAAGGGAGCACTATAAATGGAGGTAGTATTTTGATCAAAAGTCACATGAAAAGTTATTACCGCAGTCTTGAAGGAAAATTAATTACAAGTAATTTTACAAAATAAATGAGGCAATTTTATATATTTTGAGATCTAAATGAAGAACTAATTAAAATTATGTGCATGATCAATGTTGTATTTTATATATTTTATCATTAATTATTATACACATTAATTGTTTTAAATGAAAAAAAATATCCCAATAATAGCGTTAATTAGGAATTATATTTGTCAGTAGAAGACAATGCATCAAATATTCAATAGAAAATTTACAATTTTGGCCGTCAACATCTCTTTTTGAGAAATTAAATAAACTCAATCTACCATATCAGCTATAAACTCACTTATGGAAATAAAGCAGCAACTTGTTTTCATATAGAATTCATTTTTCCTTCAAGAAAAAGGTTTTCTAGCAAGTAAAGAAAAAAAAATTAAATAATGTTTGTTTTTAAAAGAGAAACAAAAACAAATGGCACCATAAAAATTATCAATCAAAAAAACTAATAACTCAAACTAGCATTTTCAAAACCTGATTGGCTGGTTTTTCTGGTTAAATTACAACCATCTCAGCCCATAGAGATTGCTGTGCAGAAGACTTTCAGTCCATATAAAGGACAGGGTTTTACCAAGAACATCAAAAGAACATTAACAAGTTATGGATTATTATATTCGATAAAGGAGTGAAGAAAGAAAACAGACAAATGGGAGAAGAGAGTTGGTAGGAAAAGGAAAAGGAAAAGGAAAAGGAAAGCCGCTTTGGTTAGTGATGTAATATGGGTTTTCAAGACAATGGACTAATTCCTGAACGTGCTGTATATGATAGTCCAAGAAGCTAAAACTAACCAATATCATTAAATTCAACTGCCGCAAATTGACAAATGCAAAGATGCTTGAAAAAGTCGTAACGGTACAAAAGTTAACACTGCAAAAAGAAAAAAATTTACTTAAAAATTTTCTACAATATGAACATTTTGCCTTGTCTAGAACCATTAGAAAAAAAATAAAAAGAAAGGAACAAAAATTGGGTAAGCTACCTGTTCAATAGCATTAGCTGAACAAGTACTGGCCTAAGCCAGAGAACTGGAATTTCAAATTGGATATATATACACCCCAATGTGATGGACCAACTTCTGGTGATAAAAATAGCTTCCAGACTACGGTTTTAACTTCTTTTCATCTGCAGAATCAGATCCATAGTGATATTTAATAGCAATTGGTGCAAGATCTATGTATTCATGCAATAATAGTTGTTAAACTTAAATAAAATTATGGAAGAATCTAATTTAATTCCCAAATGGAAAAAGAACTAGCAATATAAGAGTTAACCTGTTGAACTCGGATCCTCATGCACAAAGAAACTAGCAGCAACAATTACATAACAAAGAATGAGCATTAATCCTTTGAAGTAATTAGAGGTACCTTCCTGGAAACATAATAACAAAAATAACAAAAAGAGGCTTTATTAAGTATACAAAACAAAACAATTATAGAACTAGTTACAAGACTAGTCATATGATGACTTGCTTGACTGATCCAAGCAAAGAAGCATGAGATTCCACAATAAATTATGCCTCCTGGCTACATTCATAGTCTCAAAGTATACTGATTAAGATGTGACACTAAGAGTTCGGATTTCACCTCCGAAAAAACCTTAGTGAATAAGCATGAAGCATTTAAATACCTGAAGAGTCCTAGGTACAATAAGAGATTAGCTTTAAGGTGGAATAAGAGTTAACTAATGGAAATTGTGTATCTGATGGGATATGGATGTCAATAGGAGTTGAGAGGGATAGAGAGGGTGTGAAGTCTCAGATAACTCTCCTTTGGGAAGAGAGTTTCGTCTCTGTTTGAGCTCAAGTTGTTTGTTTTGGTTCTTGGGATTATATTCTTTTTTTGAGTTCTTATTTTTATTTTCAGTGATAATTCCATAGATTAACCATTCAATAATATACACAGCTCACTGTGTTTACTGTATATCAGACACTTCCTTTGTATTTTTCCTTAATGGTTAAAAGATAACATCCTTAACTTTGATAAACAGCCCAGTTCAAGATTTTGGAATACAAACCTGCAGAAAGAAGGCTACAACTATAACGGTTATGAAAAGTGTTGCTGTTTCAAAAAGTTGGAAGTTCAAGTCCATAGGCTGCCCCATTATCCAACCAATGACAACACAAAAGGGAATCTGTAGTACAAAAAACAGCAAAGATTTTTAAGAAGACAATATGCCACAAGGAACACATTATCTGATACAAGAGACAATTACCAGTATATTAATTAAATCAATATTAGTTACGAAAAATAAAATTGTAAATGTCAAATTAGATCTTTCAATGATAATATAAACCATCACTAGTTCTTCTCTTCAATATATAAGCACACCCCACAAGGTGTGACACTTTCAAGGTCATTTTGTTCTTCACTACAAGTTGAGACAGGTAGGCGATTAGGAGAAGTTACACATCATGACCAAAGCAGTGGAAACCTTCCAAATTTCAGACCAACATACTTCACATAAATGGGCTTTCTTTCCCTTTCCAATTTTCATCTTTCTCGTCTTATTTTCTTCGGGTGAGGAAAGAATCTCGGATTTCCAAAGACTACCAAATGTGAATAGCAAAATATCATCACTTTATAAATCACTATCAGCAACAGGCAATAAGATGCCAGCAGAGATGAATCACAGAATTATTGGCGATCTGTTAATGTTAAATAAGTTTGATAATGGCATATACCCATTATTTGTTAAGAAAATTCAAACTCTAAAGGCTCAAGAAGTTTAGAATCATGGTCTAGTTCTTGTCTAGGATTTATCTTAGATATTATAGCATATTTCCAGTCCTTTAAAGGTTTCATTCATATGTCTATTTTAATAAATAAGTTGCCAATCAATAATTAAGACTAAGGGGCAGTCTATAATTTTGTTTTTCCAGAATTGTGCCATTTATAATATTTATATTAAGTCACTTTAGAATCCTTGTTGGTTTAGTACAATAGTAATCCTTATTAGTTTATTTTGGTCATCCGAAATCCTTGAAGGATAACATCTAGTTTGAAGTCCTAGGTTTGAAGTAGTTTGGGTCTACAACTATCCATGCTTGCAATACTTTTAATCAAGTTTTCAGTCAATAAAACTACTGCTTTATCTTTGAGTTGTTTGATGCAATTCTAACCCCAGAAACTAGAAAGCGCACTTTCTTGATAGGAGTGAGTCCTAGATCCTACTAGTGTCATGCTGGAAGTTTACTTTGGTTTGCTTAATTTTTTTTTATTTTCTAAAAATATTTTCCATACTGATATTCAAGTTCCAATTCTTGATTTCTACAAATCCTAGCCTAATATCCTAAAAATTCAAGTTTTCCCAGGCTGTCCTGCATTGTGAAAAAAATTAGCTAATTTTTAACAGCAATGTAGGGTTAAACAGTAATTCAGACTCAAAAATGGTTACCCAGTCCCCGGACTTGTCATGAGGGATATTAGGTAAATGACTTCATAGAGGACATATTTAAACATGCAATCAAGTCCAGGAAGCATTCCTTAATGTAAGAAGCAGAAAGGCACCCTTAAAGACCAAAAATTTAACTAGCTATCTACAACTGTATACTGTTTAACACTTACTGCAAACATAGATATTTGTGTTGATGACCCTATTGCCACTCCAAGTGATATATCCTGCACAGAAACTATGAATCATAAAACAACAATGGGAAGCATAAAAGTGAAAGAAATTAAAAGGAAAAATAATTCCTACAAGCTTGTCTTTCATGGCAAACATGATAGCACTTGCATGCTCTGCAGCATTTCCAACAATTGGAAGCAAGATAACACCAATAAATGCAATTGGTATATTCCATGCCTTAGATGCACCCTACAAAACAATCACCCACCGAAAAGGCTTAGAAAGACACTGAAATAACACAAATAAAACTCTAATTCTACTGTAATCTAATTATGAAATCGTAAAATAGATTCTCTTGGAAAATACATTTCAATCTTATAACATTGTAACCCCTAAGAATGGCCAAAACAAAGGCAATGAAAAGGAGGGAAATCTTTGTCTGGGAGGAGAGAAATTTATGCCACTGAGTGAGTGGATGATGCTAATCCAATCTAAGCCATCTTATATATGTCTACATTAGGTTGAAGAGCCTAAGATAGCTATATACCTAAAGCCATCTCACATGTTGACCCATAATGGAGACAAGCTCATGCCAACCATATGAGAAATTAATGGAGATCCAATCAGCATTTTAGTTAAATATGACATAAAGTTTCTACAAATTTATAGCAAGATCTCTAGCTTGTAGATATATGAGAAAAGGTTAAAAGAAGGATGCCCTTGAGAAATCAAGCAATAACCAAAAGATTAATTAACAAAGCGTCAAGACATTGATTTGATCAAATCTGAGAAAGGACGGCATGCAACAGTCAGAACAGTACCTCTATGGCGTCAACTAAATATTCTGATAGAATAGAAATCCAAGCTGTCATTATTGCAAGCCAAATTATTGATTCCCATTTGGTGATCTCTGGAGTTTCATCATCATCACCATCTGCGCTCTCCCCATGTTGACTCACTTCCTGAGTATACAAAATATACCACATCAACTGCATGCCAGAGTGTAAAATACAAACAGAAACAATACCAGTAAAAATGACCAACCTCTTCAAGAGGTTCATATCTATCCTTGTGACTCCTTAACTGGAAAAAAAGATATGCAGCATACACCACAAGCATAACACAACTGCTAAATCTTGAAAGAGCCAACTCTGACTTTCCATAATGCACCTCTGTGTGTGTATAATGCAAGACAGCAGGAAACAACAGTCCCATAACAGCCATCAACAGCAATCCTGAATTCACAATAGCAGTTGCCTGCATATCAACTTAGTTCAGCCATGGAAGAAAGAGGCAAGATAAAGAGCCAGAAAAACATTGATTAAAGAAAAAAAAGTTCTAATATATACCTTGTTAAAGACCTGTTCATTCGGGTGAAATACAAGCCCACCGCAAAAGAATGCACAACCGAGCACCAGCAACATGTTAGACAAAATAGAGCCCAACAACGACAACTGGACAACACGTATCATTTGACTTTTCAGTGCATAAATAGCAATAATCATTTCTGTTGCATTTCCAAATGTGGCATTGAGAAGACCACCAACTGCAAATACCATTTCAACATTTCAAAGATGCACAAGAACAAAATCAATTAACGAAAATAAACAACAGATTGAGATAAAATTCCATACCAGTGGGCCCTGTGAAAAAAGCCAGTTGCCTGTATCAGAGCATTGGACAAGTGATATTAGCTGCTAAAAAATTGACTATGACATGATAATTGAGAGAAAGAAGAAGGAATCCTTACTCTGTAGCATAACCTAAGCGCTCAGCCAAAGGTGTTATACCCAACAAACTCAAGAAGAAGACCCATCCCTGTAATTGACAACATATCAATGAATTATATTATTAAGCAAAGCATTTGATAATGCAAAACATAATATAGAAAAATATAACTCACATTGTGCCCACTTAACATGTGGACGAGGATTGCAAGAGGCCCAAAGGGCATGAGCAAATTTAGTTTATTTGAAAAAACTACAGTCTTTATGCTCCTATAGACACCACTTTTCCACATCTTGGTACCACTTGCTTGAAAACCACCAGACATGGATCCATATTCAGCTACATGATTAGATTGAATCTTTTGGGCTCCTAACTCTGAGCTGAAAAGACTCTCATCCTCAAACTCATGTCCAGATCCATTTTCAGCTATTGATCCCATCTGTTATAACAACAATTCTTTTGATAAGAAATCATCATTTCTATTGCAATTAAGGGGACGTTATCCACTTCTTACATATATGGGAGCTAAAAAATTGGACTCAATACAGCAGAAAGAAAAATACAAAATTTAAGCATCAAGTGCTGCAAAACAAGGATTTCACATCAGTTTCTCAACAGAAAAAAACGAATAAGCTACTTACTTCAAGTTGGGATTGAAGTCCTACCACTTGTAACTTGTAATCCATCACCAGGAATTATAAGAACAAATCTCTTGCCACATCCATGAGTAAGCCCCAGCACGCAGAGTATACACAGTAGTTTTCTCAATTCCAAAGAAAAGGGTCCTGGATTCACAAGCCAAGTTAATGCAATAAAACAAGCAACCTAATACACTCCTAAAAACATCTAAGTTACCATACTAAATCTTCTCTATCAATGTAACCATAATAACCATTCAAACCACCACAAAAATAATAAGTAGAAGCTTTAAGATACAGTTCTAAAATTTTCATTTACTTATTAAAGAAAAATTTAAGAATCACAATACATGTACATTTGAAACAAATGCAAATAAAGCACTAAAATTATACCAAAAAAAAATAAAATTTACACAAACCAATAGTGTCAGAAACTGAAATCACAAATACCCTAGTATGATTTCAGTCCTTAACAATAATATTGCAATAATACACCCACCCACCAATTTTCTTGTACAGATCAAGTAGCAGTAAACTATCAGAAACCATTAAAATATACAAATCAAGAATCCAATCAAGAAATCAATCAGTAACAGCAGAAATGAAAGCTTCATGAGTAAAGGATCTGAGAAAAGAAACAAACCTCTGTCCTTTGACGGTTGCAGAAGAAGAAGCAACCGAAGAAGAAATTCAAATACAAATCCTAACAAAACCCAGAAGGAAAACCCACCAAACACCCTGGATGTTACACAATGCTTTGCTTTAAATTATTAAATCAAAATAATTTTGGAGCAGAAAAGAATCGAATTTGACCGTAAGATTAGTTGTACATTGTTTACTATTTTCGAACAAGATGGGTGGTACAGCGGATCCAATTTCCATTTATTATTTTATTATTATTTTGTTTTGTTTCATATATATAAAGTATTTTATAATAGAAAGACACTTTTTTTTTCTTGTTTTCTGTCTTGGAAACTTCAAGGAAGTTTCTTGCGTTTAATATATATCGTGAAGGCACGCACGACAATCGGCTGTGGATTACTATTTTGGCCTCGTTTTTTAAAATTAAATAAAAGGAAATTAGCCTTATTAATTATTCTAATTTAAAAAATTATTGCGGAACTAGAAAATAAGAATAAAAATTGCAGGCCACCTCCGTAATGCAAATGCACACAGCTCATTTCAGGCAAACTTCCATTTGTTATCTTCCCATGTTTTCTAAAACTTCAACATCATTTATATTTTCATTTGCTAAAGAACATTTTAGTTTTTTATAATATTTCATTTCTTTTATTGTATAAAAATTGATATATTATTTAAATTTAAATACGAGCTGAAAATAAATTTAAATTCAAATTTTTCTCTTTTAATATTTGAAAAAAAAATATATTTAAATACCGTTTGAAATAAATGAACCATGATTGTAGAATTCATTTATAAATGAATTCCAAGTAGAATTTATTTATAAATGAATTTGTCATGTTTGGTATGCTACAATTTAAAATAAAGAATTCAATTGAATTCCACAAAATTTATTTGTCTTTATTCCCTAAAATAATCTTGGCATAATAATTTAACAAGAATACTAATATAAATAAATCACTCATATTCCACCATAATTAATTAATTAAATTTTAAATTTTCAGATTTTATATCCTTGCAAATGTTTAAATTTTATTTTTATTAATAAATTAAAATATATTTAAAATTAAAAATTCATTTAGATTAGTCATATATAATAACAACTTCATACTCTTTAAAAAAATATTAAAAAAATAAATGAGGACAATTTAGTCAATAATATTTGAGTGGAATGACAGTTTTGTCAATATAAATATTAGTAGATTAATATGCGGAATTCATTTGCAAATTTCAACAATTTTAATTGAATTTGAATTAAGCTAATTCAATTTCATGGAATTCAATTCATAGAATGTAAATTCATATTTTTTTTCATTCCAAATACAAAATTTTGAATTTTTAAATGAATTCCACAAAATTTTATAAAATTCATTTGTTCCAAACGGGCTCTTAATGAATAATAAAAATAGGCCCTAAACTTATAATTTTTGGAAAAAAATATCATATTTAACTTTTTTGACCAAATAACACCTCAACTTATATCCAAGACCTAATTATATTTTATACACGAAAGATTATATTTCGCATAGAATCTAGTTATGATTATAAGATCTCATTCCTAATCATTCGCTAGCTAACTTTCAATCGGCAGTAAATCATTGAGAAAATACCTTTCAAATATATCTCGAACAAAGATTCAAATTACCATTCTAATCAATAATTTTTACTGCATCTATATAAAAGGGGATCAAACCTCGTATTTGGGTACGCAATATCATTTTATTTTATTCAATTATAATTATTTATTAGTCTCTTACTGCCGTCAGTATCTAACCCGTTGCAGCACATCTTTACTTTCTCTTCTTGGTCTGTGTTGTAGATTTCTACAATATTAAGTCTCCGTACTTTTTTGAGCCTATCACACACTTATGACATGGAATGAAAAATAGGAATGAGGTATTTAGAATTTTTTTCATTCTTTCCATGACGCAGTCGAGACCTAATTCCCTGTTTAACTTCAAATTCTTGGATCTGATAATGGTGGGGAATACGGAAAAATAACGAGTATTTCCAAGAACATGGTCTCATTCATGAAATTACTTACTCTCAAGCACCGCAATAAGATGGTGTTGCAGAGCAAAATGTTGTTGAAGTACGGTTTCAAAAAATCTAGATTGCGGCATTTCACTTTCTTGAGTGGTAATCTGATCGCTTGGAAAAGTAAGAAGCAAAAGGTAGTTGCATTGTCTAGTGCAGAGGCATCGACATGGCTAAAGGACTTCGTAAGCTTCTTTGGTTAAAGGAATTGTGGAAAGAGATTTGTTATTTATCCAATTCAGCAAATGCTTTGCGATATAGAAATCGCACAAAATCTAGTTCAACACGACCAGACCAAACATGTTGAAGTAGGAAAAGCTTGAAGCTGAGATAGTATAATTTCCTTGCGTAAAGTCAGAAGAACAGTTGGTTTCACCCAAAGGTTTTGTATAACTCATTAGACAAGACATTTATGCGCCAATTTGAGGAGGTGTTGACAGAAACTCTAATGGACATATTATAGATTTTCTGTTTTATTTGTAATTTCAATAATCCTATCCTAAATGTAATATATGTGTAATAGATATTAGTTTCCAGAGACAGACATCTGTACATATTATAGAAGCAACCACTTGTATTCGAAAAAATATAATAAAATGTACTAATTTACCGGTCAATGGACGCGATTAGAAGAAACAATGCATTTTACACCAGGGGAAAACTTGTTATGAAGAAACAAGCATGACTGCCATTTTTTTTCTTTTCAACAGGGAAAGCATGCATAGATTAGAAAGACAATTTACAGTCAAAAATCACCTGAAGAACAGCCATGCCAACTGTGCTTCCAATTAAAGATCGCACTGCTCGATGTATTTCCAACTTTCTTGTGAACCACCACAAGCACCAATGGACGTTAAGCTTGTAGTTGCAAGGATACAATGGTCAAGCTACAAGAATTGGAGAAAATTTATGCAATTTAGAGCAAGAACAAAAATTTTTTATATATTCCTCTAGACAATGTCTATTGTTAAGAGAAATTCTTCAGTCTCCTCTTTTCTATTTGTTCGTTCTCTCATTTGTTTTCTTTGAAAACTTTCCTCTTTCTCCTGGAGTAGTTCAAATGTAACAAATAGCATTTATGCAATCGTCAGGAACTCCCGAGACTACTAGTTAGGTAATTTACCTGCACCATTGATGTATTCTCAAAGAAGTTTCAAATTAGTGGCTTCAATTCAAATATATCATCAGGAATCCACGTATCACCCATCTTGGGAAAGTGTTATATGCATGCCCCTGAATTGCACAAGAGAACCATAGTAAATTTTCTTTTGTCCTCCCCCTATAGTGGATGATATACAGCAGATTCTTGCGAAAGAACATAAGCAAGACTGAGTGCCAAAATGGTTACATACAGCATCATTTCCAGCAACAGTTGCCCCTGATACAGCAGTAGTGCCTACAAGAAGGCTTACAGGAAGAGCAAGTCATTTCACTTTTGCCGCTCCACAAACCCAAGTTAGTAATTCAGTTGGTTGTTCAGGCATTACAACAGAAAGAGCAGTCCAGAACAGGCCACTATAAATAACAAATGCTGAAGTAAGATGAGCTGCAAGACGGTAAAGGCTTACTCTTGGCTGAGCATATTCAGATGCAGGCTCCTAAGGAAAGAAACTATTTTTGAGTCTCATACTCTTGTACAAATTCATGCAAATAGAAACGGCAGAGAAATTGTGTATTTCTATGGAAGATATTATCAATGAGTCTCACAAGCTTGGATATATATTTGCATGTGATTAGAGAAGAGGGGATAAATAGAAAAATTTAGTGTTTTTACCTCTAAGCCACTTTTAACCATCCACCAGCCAATTACGCCCTGCCCAGCACCATGGGCAAAAAGAGCGGAGAGTCTTTGTCCAAGTCTCAAGCTTATACATCCCTTACGCATAAAATATGAAAATGGAAAAGCGAACATGATACCAAGTCCCCTTCCCCACATATGATGTGCATATTCCATCCGATATATAAATTTGAAATCTTCAATATTCATTCCTTTGTTTACACTGCAAAATGTGATAAACAAACTAGAGATGATTCAAAGGAATTTCAATTGCATTGCGAAGTGCTTTTGTCAACCCAATAAAACTGACACACAACATATGGTAAGAAAATATCAATCAAACTACAAGTAAACAATAAAAATAAAATGCAAATAGTTTTATAGCCTTTCCGGAGGCAACATTAACTTTGTGGACAAACTGAAAGCTTCCTATATTTCAGCAGTCAGTAAAAATTGCTCTTAATATAGAAGAAAAATACTATCATACCAAGGCATCTAATACTCCAAATTATCAAGGAATAGCTTTTCAAAGCACCCCAAACTATAGTTTTTCATCTCGTATTATGTGGTTATAAGTTAGCATTTTCATATTTCTCAAACACTGTTGTACTTAGCATTTAGCTATACTACCAAGTAGTATTTCCGTGCACTTACTGCTTATGCTCAGGAGATTGCTTATATTTTTCAAAGTCATTTAACCATTCCTCCTCTGAAAGAGAAGGGAGGCCACCAGCAAATTTCCAGTCGGTCATTGAAAGACCAAATCAAGTTAGCCGTGTGACACCACCAAGCACCACCTTGCTAAGAACCCATGCAGCAGAACCAAAAAGCCAGATACTAACCATTTTCTGAGCATGGGGTCCTCCTGTTACAAGTAACTTTAATCCCTCTTTACCTTCATGCCAATTGATGCTGCAGTGGCCATATTCCTCATTGATGGGATGTGATGACCCTAAAACAATACAAGGATCAGGTTTTGGATAATGTAATGCAGTCATGAGATTTAAAATGCCCGTATTATTAGACATCTCATGCCAAATTGAACTGGTTGACATTTTCTTTCTTATAATATTAATCATACATATACTCTTGTAAATTAGGGTGTTCAAGAGTTTCTTTTCTTGTTCTTTCTATTTACCTACTGCTCCCATCCCATAGCTTAGAAAATACAGTTAATAATGAGTGAAACAGCAATACCGACCAAACATATACTTCATACCAGAAATTACCACCCAACAGAAGCAATACTGCATATTCCTCGATAGTATTGACAAATATCATACAACATTACAGTGACAAAACATCTGTTAGCTGAATACACGTGAAAAATGAAATCAATAAAAATAAAAAAAGAAAGAAGAATAAAACCCTATATTTACATGCAACCTGAAATCATAATTATGCAAATTACCAATTTCTTGATTGAAAATAAGTACCAATGATCTCAGTTGATTACAGTTCATGCCATCTTAAATTTTACAATCTAAGCTTCACGAAATGAAACATCCATTTCCACAAACTAGAGTCAGAAGCTGAAGTGCAAAGAACATCAGACAATTATCCAGTTTATCTTAAAACTGTTATATCAGTCTTTATGTAAACAATCCCCTTTGATCAAATTGATCCCAGTAACAAGAGAAAATATAAGAAATATATTTATCAATCAAACTCTATTATTCGCGATACACCCCATCAGCTAATCTCATTTTGTTCTTCAAAATCCAAAGCATTTTCCATTTTCCAATCAATAAGGAAAAATTCAGGAACCTTACCACAGGTGAAGATCTGACGCCATTGAAGAGTGATCTTGAAGGTTGTTCTCTTAAATGATTTAACGGCGACGTTTTCCTCTGAGATTGGATACTAAAGTATTAATGGCTCTATTCTTCAAAATTGATGAGATCACTCTCCCCTGAAACATCTCTCAAGAAATTTTCATTTAAAATCGAGCTCGAACCTATTTATCTATCTTATTTAATAAATGATCCCAAGTTCGGTATCTAGTCTGAACTTATAAACGGTATTTTTTTATTATTAATTGTTAATGAGTCAAAAGACAATTTAATCAATGAGAGCGCTGAGACTGCATCTCCAATACGCCGCCTCCTGATGGGTTCCTGAATTTGCTTCTACTGGCGGCCAACAAGTTGGCCTTTCGTTGCAACTCCAAAACCAGCAGCAGATAAATGACAGAACAAGAGCTACATTTTGTAACTTTTATTTTATTTAACTAGTGTCTGATATTTTTATTCTCTTCCAGTTTATATGTATGCAATGAAGTTGTTTCTTTTTGCTGTTTTTATGTTTTAGTTTTAGTGGGTTTGTTAGCATGCAGTCGTCGGAGGGTGGGCACTGGGCAGTTAGCCAGCTTTAATTGTAAGTAAAATAAAAAAAAAAACAACAAATTCAGATTCACAAACAAATTTGTGATTTGATAAAGGAACATAACACCTGCTAAATGTCCACTCCTAAGGAACATAACACCTTGCCCAGATTCTGTTTTCTGCAATTTGCACAAAAAAAAGTAAGAAAACTTCTGCTGGCAAAATTATTTCATTGATGCCAGCAAAAGTGTCTGCATGATCTCCACTTTTATGCATATACATGAATTTGAATAAAGGATAGTACAACAGCAAGTTGTCACAGGTACAAACATTTTGAATCATCCTAATACTACCAAATACATAAATATTCTATATTTCTACTGTTATATTCCACAAGTACAACTCTTTCTCAGGAACTCTCAACTCCAGAGTGATCAAACCAGATCCTTCTTCATATCCGAACTCCATTTCCTCTGAATCAACTATTATCTTCTTCGGCGGAGTGGATGAATATGCTCCAAACAGGCCACAGCCACGGGCTTTTATGCAAACAGCTGCATTTGTCTTTGAATCATATTTCAACTCCTTAATAGCCCCTCCGGAGTTGAACATCTTGAGTAGACCAACCGGTGCAAATTTAACCCCATTGGGTAGTTCTTTCACAGGAACAACTGTCAAAACTTCATACTCTCGAGACTTCAATGTAAGTGGCATTGTTGCATCCTTCGGAAGATAAATGACCTCTCCTGCAATTTGCATTACAGAAACCTAAATTGTATGACATTCAACATAACTAAACCAAATTTTTGTCATTTATAATTATTTATTTTATATTCGTTTATACCAATTAAGGGGTACATGCATTACTAAGCATAAAATTTGAAGGAATGTATATCATACCACCAAGATGAGAATATAGAATACTATCCCCAGACCATCCATCACCAGCAACTTTAGGTAGATAATCGACATCCTTAGCTCGAACAGAACCAGTGATTGTAGCCGGCTTTTTATCATGAATAAGGTTTGTTTTCCCCACCTTACACCACCCAGCTCCTTGGCAATTGAACACACCCAGGACTCCAGTGAAATCATTCAGATTCCATATCTTCAGAAGACTGGAACACCAATGGTAGTGTTTTTAGCCAAAAGAGTGAAAGCAATGCATAAAGTCTCCAAAACACCTTAAGTCAAATTTTTCAAAAAAAGAAAATTTCTTGATTACCTTTTACCATCTCGAGCAGGATCGGAAAATAAACAATCCCTTGTAGGTCTTCCCGGAAGTTTAGCCCTCAAAATAGACCCATCAGATAGCACAAGCTTCTTCAGTAGATTAAAATCATGTTGTCCAGGCTTGTCACTGCAATGCAAAGGCACCTAATTAATACAAAAATTTTACTGTGGTTGGCTGGGTTTCATTACGTTCATGACAAATAACTCTACCTAACATAAATGGCACATCCTCCGACTGCACGAGCTGCTCCATGGTATTCAGCCATTGGATGTAAACTCTGCCAGAGCCAAACAAATAATTGAATGATACCGATCTTTTTTTTTTTTTAATTTCTGGAGCTCAATATAAATGAGAAATCTAATTTAGGCTTACATGAAACATGTCCCAGTCAGGCTGCATGAATTCTCCAAGAAAAACAGTATTATAAGCAACTGATGCAATATGAATTGTGTGTGACGCTGGGTCTCTTGGCCAAAAATCATCTGATGCTCTTATAACAGCCGATCTTTTTGCACTGCAAAGACAAAGACACAAATATTAATAAATAAACAAGTTTAAAAATGAGAAGTATAATATATAAGATTAAGAGAGAAACTAGTTACCTGTACAATCCATCTGTGTTGTGACTCATACAAGAAATGATTCCATTGTCGGGGAAATTCCTTGCAATTGATGCCTCTAGTGCTTGATGGTATTTTCTAGCTAGTTTCACTCTTCCACCATGACCTGCTCCGAGAGTTTCAAGGATATTCTGAACATCAACTTTGACACCATCGATTCCAGCAGATGAAAGATATGAATGGAGTTCATTATAGAAGTTATAAACTTTTTCCGGATTCACAAGCCCAAGCCCATTCGTTATGATACTTTGCAATGCATCACAATGCTCATTTGATTGAACACCCGGAGATGAAATTGGATATGCCATCTTAGATTCATAGTGTTCCATTTCAGTTACACCAGGTCCTATTCCACCCCAGTACCCAGTTATTGCGTGCCAAACATAAACATACCTGAAGATTTACGAAAAAAAAAGTATCATTAGCATTAAAGTTTGCAAAATCAAGGAATTTGGTTTGTATATATATTTAGTCAGGAAATCATACTTAAGATCATGTTTTTCTTTAACTTCTCTGACAATATGGCTCAAGCCCAATGCCGGATCCTCTACTCTATGTCCCTCTTCACCATTTTTCTGGAATTTGTGATTCTCTTTGATATGGGTTAATCTGTTTGAGAAGCTGAGAGGTAAAATCACCATAAACAGAAATTTGTTAGCTTAAAGCACCAGAAAACTAAGTATAAATAAAGATGAAGAACAATTTACGATTCAAGTAATTACTTGGCTGTATTTTCCGCTTCGGCTTCAGTACTAGAGGGATCCATTCCAACCGATTGCCATCCATCGTCTATTATAACAAACTTAGGAGAAATTCCACCTTTCTGTAGGCTGCAAGAATCACAAGTTACTATTAGTATCAAATCTCAGGGGCTGGAAACTATTGTACTTTAGAAATATATATACCTTTCCAGTCCTTGCTTTACACCCTCAGCAGTGACATCAGTGTAAAAAGCATCCCATGTGCACCAGCCAAACCAGTTCAGCATGTCTGGCATCTGAACCATAAAACATAATATATTTATAATGGATACAAATACTTGCACCAATTAGAAAGAAGGGAAATAAAATACCTTCTTTCTCTCGCGATGAGAAAAGGTTTGCAGATGTCTTTCAACTGTCCTGCAAGAATTTGAAGTTTTTGTTTGTCAAATAATTTAATGAAGAACTGTTATCTTTTCTATTGCTACCTTTTCCACTGTTTGGCATAAATGAATTGAATGTAGAATTCGCTTATAAATAATGGAATTTGATTTGACTTTGTTGAATTCCATTTATACAAAAAACAAAAATATGAAAATCCAGTTTGTGAAATTCATTTATAACCAAAAAGCCTTCTTAGTCACAATTCCTTGATACAACTGGCAGTAGGAACAGAATTTATTAACTTTCAAGTTTTATATTTTGCAAATTCTCAGATTCACATTCATTATTATCTAAACCTGAAAGCAGTTTAATGAAAATTAATTTGCCACTCAATAATCCGTCAAAAATCATGGAATTACATTTCAAGGTGAGTTCTTCAAAAACCTCCAAACCAACTAAAGGAGATAAAAAAAATTAATTTATAAGCTAAAAATTACTAAAAATAAATTAAAATGAACAGAAAATTTTGTTATGGAATTTTTACTTACTTGACTGCATTTGTAATCACATTAAAAGGATCTGATCCAGCAGCCACAAAAACCAAATGATTACCGTCAAATTCATCGACAGCAGGATCTCCTGCACAGTAATAAAGAAAGCAATTTTTTTCAGTTCAATAAGAGCAAAAACATCTAAAAAAATAATTTGATACAGTTTACAATTAATTTAATTTTTCTTGTACCACTTTCCAGACAAATTTCCAACTCATTTCTTTCATTCCCCTGAAGAACAGCCCTGAAATCACCCTCAAGAATTGGCAAAAACACAGTATACACAGCAGATTGGTTATCTCCAATCTCGTCAAAATGAGAACCATCCTTTGCTTCCACAATCAGAAATTGGGTCTCAAAGGGAATATCTTGACCACAATTTCCCATTCTTTGTGTCATCCACCATAATTTGAACCGAAAAACACACATAAACCGCAATCCACTGCAAATCAATTGTGTTTAAATGAGATTCTAGTTACAAATTGAAAATCTAACGGTTACCCACTTCTTAAATCATCACCCAAAATCGATATTGCAAGCAGCTGAGAAATTTATTTCTTCTCTTACTAGCAACAAAGAATTCAAAGAGAAGAGAGAGAGAGAGAGAGCATACTCAAGCTTTCCAACAGGGAAGACTCTGTGGCAACCGGTTTGATCAGATCGGACACCAATGAAAGCTCCATTGACAAAAGCATCAGCAGCTGCGGGTGTGATCTCAATATTGTCATGAACATCACTCAAAACACAATTTCCCAAAACCATCAACTTCCCATTAGCCACTGTTATTCCTGCCCCGACCGTCATCTTCTCTGTTAGCTAATAGCAGAGAAATCTAATGACCAAAAATGAAAGGCGAAAAAAAGGAAAACAGCAAGGGTAAGTTGAAAGAATGAGTTGGTTTAGACAATGGAGATGGTATTTATAGGAGATGAACTCGGGAGCTATGTTTCTTTAAGGAGTTGCAAATTTCAAATATTGCAAAGCAGGGACTCCGTAAAGGAGGGCAACTCCTTCCTCGGTTTCTATGTTTTTATAAATTAAGAAAAAAAAATTTAAATACTTTTATCCATGGCGGGAATTAATTATTGGAATTTTTTTTTTAAATAAATAGATAACTTAATTGCCAACTTTTAGTGTAGTCTGATTTCAAGACCTCTCCATTAAACAAAAGTTTAGTCAATTTAACGAGTAAAAAAAAGTGTTATTATATATTTCAATCGAAAAATATTATTTAATTTTAATTTTATTATTTTAAAAATATATATTATTTTAAAGAAATTAAAAGAATTTTATATTTAACAGTGCTAATAAATTATATTTTTTAACAGAGAGAATTATGATTGTTGCGGTGAAACCTGATTTATCCTACAGTACAGGAACAATTGCACGTCTTTTTGTTTGACAAGACATGGATGGACTAAACTAAATTGCATGCATGTGAACCGCCGACCTAACCACGTAACCTTCACCGTTGGTTTAAACTTTTCTATACGCTTAGACGTCGGCTACCTTCCGTTACATTCAATATCATGCCATGTTTAACGCATCAATGCACGTCGGAAATTCTTATTTTATACCCGATTTTAATGTGACATTGCTAAAATTATAAAATTACTCAATTTTAGTAAAAAAATTATACAGATAAATTCAAAGTTAAATTACTTGTTTGGAGAGGAAAAAAAAATAGGAGGGAAAATACATAAAAAAGGAATTTATTTACTTCATTTAAATAAAAAATTTTAAAAGAAAAATAATACGTGGATGACTTGGAAATACGTAAAAAATACGTGGTCATCATTTAATTTAATCAAACTGAATTGAATAATTTTTTTTTTATAATTAAATTTAAAATTGAATAATATTAAGTTGATTTAGTTTTAATTTAATTCAATTGAATTAGATACTTTGATTGTAAAAATCAGTTAGATTAGATATATATATATATAATAAATAAAATTGAATCAGAAAGAAAAGAAACTAAATGGTTTTCTCTAACCCTATCGATGATTGATTAAAGCACTAAAACATTTTATCAAACCGGTTCGGTTTAGAACCAATAATCGCTCAAACCTAGAAACAAGAGATCATTTCTGAAAAATATCTTTGGTCCTGAAGTGGAGGCACTGTGTGGATTTACGAGGCTGACCAGTTCTGACAGTTTTAGCACTTCAAAAATATATCGTACTCCTTAAATTATGGTGGCTCACGTTCTTTATGACGTGGCAGTACAACTATGGTTAAACTCTGTATGACTGAATTGATTTTATCTTATCCAATGGCCGTGTATTATTGTCATATTTAAAATATTATATGACATCATTAAATTTATTCAGATTATAATAAATTTATATTATTACTCTTCATTTAATATTAATTCTCTAAAAATTATTAAATTAAAATAATAATTATTGATCATATATAAAAGGTAAATAAAAAAAATATTTATTATATTTTAAAACTATAAATGTGATAAATATTTTAAAACAATATATTTTCTTAAATATTATAAAATAAACAGATTTAGCGAGAGAATTTAATCAAACGATTGAATTTCCAATTTTTCGAGGAAAACATGAAAATCCCACTTCTCATCCTTGCCTAGTTGAATAAAAATGACTTGAGTTTTTGAAGAAAGAGATCAAATATTGGGTCTTTATAGATAAAAATGTTTTTTATTCAGATTTTTTTCCTTCAAAAACATATTTCAATAGGTTGAATAAAAATGGCTGGATTCATGTTCTATTGCCTATTTTCTAATTAAATTTATTAATTTTAATAATTCAGATTTTGTAGGTGACACTAACAATATAAACAAAAATTGCGAAAATAATACATAATATTGAATATGAAGCTAAAATATTGCTTAACCTAAAGGATGTAAATTGCGTAGACTAATGAGCTCATTCACAAACTAAATCAATCTCAACAGAAATTTCTAAAAATTATTTCTAATTTACCCTTATTTTTTCTCAATGAATTATAACAAATATTCTTATTTTTTAAAAAAAAAAATTCGTTGGTTTATCCACAAACAAGCCCATAATACCAACTTACCATAAAGAAATTTACTTAGATTTAGTAATTTTGAGCAAAGTATATATAATAATACCCTTATTTCAGTTTTGAGATAAGCATTAACTATGAATGAATCACAAAACAATGACATACAAAAAAATAGGTGCACATTTAATATGGAGGTATTATTGAAGCAAAAGTCTTTCTATCCATTTGTTTTGTGATAAACAATGACCTCATACAAATATATTACTGATCCATACATTACTATTCATATGTTTTTTAATTTTGTTAGATCGGAAAATGAAATACTCAAACATATATGTCGCTGATCCATACATTACTAACCATATATTTTTCAATTTTATTAAATTGAAAAATAAAGAAAAAGGTAAACAATAAAAAAATGACACAGAGAGGAATTAAATCTAGGACTAATCTCTTTAATTAGGCTAGACAATTTATCGTTCATGCCATCTAAGTTAAGAGCCCTCATTGGCTCATTTTGACCAAAATGGCTAATATATAGTGCTCTCAGTTTATCTTGATAAATCCTAATTGAAACCTAAAAAAGTATAATGTAGAAAGCGGATGGCACCATTATTTATATATAAATAATTTAAAATATCATAGTGTTGGATTATATTGCTAAATCATTTGTCTCTTCATTAAATTTTAAAACAAAAATCAATTGCATTCTTCCATTGATCGAATTAAGTAATCAATATGAGTTAAATTGGATAAATATGCATTTACTCAACTTGATACACTCAAATCAACAATTTCATTAAATTGAAAAATAAAAAAAAAATTGATAAGTAAAAAAGTGGCACATGAAGTATTCAATCTTAGGACCAACTTTTATAACCAAGTCGGGCAGTCTATGCTTGTGTCATCCAAGCTAAGAACCCTCAACTATTTATTTTAAACAAAACAGTTAATATATAGCGTTCTTTGTGTGTATTGATAAACCCTAATTGAAACCTAAAAAAATATAATATAGAAGGCGGATAACACTATTATTTATATCTAAATTATTTAAAATATTTTAGTGTTGAATTACACTGCTTAATCATTTGTCCCTTCAATAAATTTTAAATACAAATCAATTACACTATTTCATTAATCGAGTTAGATTGTCAATACGAGTTAAGTTTGATAAATATACATTCACGTATCTTGATCCACTCAAATTAATAATTTTCAGTTAGGTGGTTAATACGAGTTATTTTGCTATTTCAATCTAAGTTGCGAAAGACCGAGATTTTACATGTTTTGCAAGCTAACATTATTTAGGTTACTGAAAAACTCAATCACAAGTCCGTCTACCAACAACAAATACGAGTTAAATTCGATAATTATGCATTCACCTAACTTAATCCATGTAAATCAACAATTTCGTTAAATTGAAAATTAAAAAAAAAAGAAAAATAAAAAAAATGATACAAGCAAGAATTTATCTTAAGACCAATCAACAACTAGCTCTATTTATATCATTGAGCTAAGAGTCATCATCCATTTATTTTGATCAAAATAGGTAATAAATAATTTTTTCTGTGTATTGATAAACCTCTCCAACATAAACAAGCATGTATTTATTTTTAGGCTCAACAAAATCACATGTATCCATCATGTGATGTTGATTTGTCGTAGCAGACAATATGGTTGCCAATTATTGATTTTGAAAAAACATCTAATACATTAATGATGAGCCACTCATCACTATTTTTTTATAGCATTGATCCTCTAAAATTAAACAATTTTTCTTCCAATTTATCCCTTCAAAACTATTTAAAGTTATAAATGTCTTTTTCTATAGGATGATTCAGAAAATGTATACTTAGTTCTCTTTATGAGCACCCATAGTTATGTACTTGTCTTTTGAAACATAAACCCAATTTATTCCTATGTGTAACTCATGCATTTTTTTCTTATAATTAAAAATAGCCACAAAATTTGTTTTCCACCACACTAATATGTTACTGTATTATATACTTTATTAAAAAACTTTATAAAATATTTTAAAAAATACATTTTAATATTATAATTTTTTTAACATATTTCAATGAAATATAATTTGATAATATATTTCGCAATTATTTTATTATAAAATTTTATTTTTTTTAAATTATTTAACTTAGTAATATATTTTATAATCATTATTTCATTATTTAATATTGGTCCGCATGTAATGTAATTCCAATTCTAACAGCAGATATTATTAGTTTAATAATAGAACATAGAGAAAAGTTGATAGAAATCTGCGAAATACACGTAGAGCTGAGTCAGACCTACATCCAGAACGGCGTGTATCCTACGTAGCATTTACATCAATTGTGTGTTTAACCGCTTTCGTACAGTTGGTTGCGAAATGGACTTCAAGGAGACGCCATTACCGGATGGAGACAGCGAAAGTGCAACCAAATACATAACATCTTGTCCTTTAAAAACAAAACAAATATTTGGATGATTGGGATTTAAGATTACACTTAAATCCTCTCAATTCTCAATTACTCATTCTTGTCCAATAATCAAAACCACTTGATTAGGGCTCAATTATTAAAAATATTTTAAATTTTACTGGTAATTTTAACTATAGTTAAATTTAACTATAAAACATATAATGGTAAAAGTCATACATGGTATTATCTATATAAAAAAATACATACACATTATTAATTTATTTTTCAATAGTGATAATAATTTTGATAATTTAACTAATTATATTGAAATAAAAAATTAAATATATTTTATTTTATTTTATGATTTATTATAAATTATTATTTATTTATTTAAAATATTAATATATTACTTATTCGGTGTAGTGTATCATAAACGTATGGATTAGAGATGTCAAAATGGGTTAGCATGGCAGATTTGATACGAATTCACCTAACACATGATACGATTAGAATCAATATGAACACGATCCATTTAATGATAGTATCAAATTTGTTGACACGAAAACTATACGTGTACTCCGCCTAATTTTATTAACAGATTAAGTGGTCATGTTAATCCATATACAATCCGTATAATCTGTTTAATATCATAAATAGATTAAGTGTGTCATGTTGACTAGTATATAACCCACTTAACTTGCTTATACTATTTTTAAATTTTAATCTATTTAACTCAAATCAATTTAAAAATTATTTTTCCTATATAAAATGCATAGATTTTTCACGATTCATGACTAAAAAAAAATTAATACAATAATAAATTTAAATAGATTTTAGTTGAAGTATTTATATTTATTGCTAAATAAATGGGTCACTCGTCTAACCTGTGACACGACACGTTTATATTCGTATCATAAATGGGTGACTTGTTTATGATACGAGCTTGTTTAACCTCAAACCTAATATGTTTATTTCGCATGTCATGCGAATTATGTTCGTGTGCCACATCCATTTTGACACCTTTGGGGTGAATGTTCTATATTTTTAAAAAATTATTATATCTTGTATATTTTCATATTTTATGTATTATGTTCATGCAACTTAATTACTGGTATATGAGACTATTCGATACACCAAGCTGATCCACCAAGATTTTTTTTTTATTACCAATAAAAATGAGGTTTTTTTATTTGTTTTTGTGTCATTGAAATAATAAATTTAATATTTTTTTATGTTTATAATTTATTATAAATAATTGCTTATTTATTTAAAATAATAATGTATTACTTATTTAGTGTGTTGTGTCTTATACGTGTGGATGTCCTATTTTTTTTTTTAAAATTGTGGCATCCATACTAGTCTGTATCTCATGTTCTGTGTTCATGTAACCTAACTCATACTATATGAGACTACTCAATACACTAAGGTTTATTTTATTACTAATAAAAATGAAGTGCTTTTTTATTTTATTTTTGATCATCGACATAAGAAATTTTTATTTTTTAATTTCATGTTTATGATTTATTATAAATGATAGTTTATTTATTTGAAATATTAATGTATTACTTATTTAGTGTGTTATATTCTAAGCGTGCCGGTGTCCTACTGTTTTTAAAAATTATTGTATCTTGTATGTTCCTATATCTTGTGTCCATGCAATCTAGCTCCTATTATATGAGATCACTCCATATATTAAATTAATCAATTAAAAATTTTTTTATTACCTTCTAAAAATGAAGTGTTTTTTAATTTATTTTTTTATTATCTTCTCGTTTAGCGATTTGTAAATTTTTTATGATGTCTATGACTATTACTTATCTCACTTTTATTCTCTATTTCTTACCTTTTTTTGTCTTTTTATATTAAATAGCTAATTAAATATTTATATTTTAACCACTATATAAGCAATTAACCACTAACGGATAATATTTAACTGCTAACACTTAATAAAATAATTAGAGCTACTACAATAGCTAATATCTACTAAAACTACTAAAATTACCCAACTGACCCTTCATCCTGAAAAGTTTATCAATGTAGTTGTTAATCGACTCCACACTTCGCTACCTCAGCGACATAGACATCTCATATCATAACAAAAAAAACTTATTGACTATATAGACCTGAATTTTAGCTTTTTCTTTCGTTTAATACTTTTAATTTTACCTATAGATATCCTAAATTTATTTTTACTTGTGAATTTTAGTTGTAATAAAATCAGATCCCGAGCTATGAATGAATGAAGACACATGCATGTGAGTGACATGGCAGATGGGTGCCACACATGTCTTATTAAAGAAAATTCAGTAATATATATTATTATATATCGAGGAAAATAGAAAAAATATACAGTTATTTTTATTTTTTGAAAATTAATAATTTTTATTTATAATATTTTTTATCATAAAATTATATATTTTTTTCAAAATTTTTGGTGGGGGCCACTAACGGAAAAATTATCTATTGAGTTTTTTTTTCTTATTACTAATATTCATATTGAGTTTATATAAAACTTTATTATTATTTTTAATAAAACCAGAGCAAAAGCTCTAAGAAAGCATACACCTCCTAAAATAGGAGAAATCTAATAAAACTAAGCCGGTAGGTCGGATCACAAGAACGAGTTCCAAAAGGAACCTGACTAGCAGCTTTCGACAAGCAGTCGGTACATGAGAAATCCCACGGCTCCACTTTTACTTCTTGATTGTGTGGGTTGGGCTTCCGTCATGGATAGACCCAACTCAAATCCAATAATTATCAGGTGATTTTTTTATTAATCTTTTTTTTTTGGAAATTTTTTTGATTAATCTTTAAATTAAAAGTAAATTTAAGTTTTGATTTAGCAGAATTATAGACCATTAAATATAAATACGTTGCAGTCTCTCTCAAATGTTTTAAAAAATTTCATATTCAGATTTTGAAGGGAAAAGAGATTCTTTCATTCCGGGAAATTCATTTCTTAATTTTAAAATATTATTTAAAATTTTCTACCCATTTTTAAAATGATATGTTCAAAAGAAATGTCTTCCTCTTCTTCCCTTTCTCCTCTCTATCATTCCGTATATTTGTTCACTTTCCGAATTCCTTTCTTTGTTGATAACTACTTTTACTTCTATATTTTTTAAAATTTTTTATTTTTATTTGTTTAAATATTTTTATAACTAATTTTATTTGTTTATTTAGTTATAATAATTTGACATTTTTTTATTTGTATAAATATTTTTATAACTCGTCAACGTGATTTTTTATGGTTTCCAAAACCACAATTCGACATCTTTTCTGCATATTTTTTTCCATTTTTTATTTTTTACAACTTCATTTCAACAGAGAAAAAGGGAAGGGAAATAAATTTGTTTTTTCTTTCGTTTTCTTGGCAACAAATCAGAACCAAGAATATTTTAGAAAATAAAGAACGTAAAAAAATATAGAAAAAGATATCAAATTATGTTTTGGAAAATATAAAAAATCATGTTGAAGAGTTATAAGACTATCTAAACAAATAAAAAAATAAAAAAAAATGTAAAAAAAACTATAGAAGTAAAAGTAGTTTATCAACAAAGAAAGGAAAGGAAGATAGAATTTGGAAGTGAGGAAACAGAGGGACTGAGCGAGAATGAGGGCGAGGGGTCTTTTTGTCTTTTATGGAGACCTTCTAATTGGTTCTCTAAATGGGGGATAAAGCAGTTAATTTGACAAAATTAAAGAGACTAAATAATATTTTTCCTTAATGATTAAGGGCGGAAAAACTTCTTTTTTGGATGGAGGAACCTTTTAATTAGATGGAAACAAACTATTAAAACTTTTTAGTTGGTTATCTGAAATATGAGGACGAGGTGATTAATTTGAGAAAACTAATAAGATTAGATAGTAAAGGATTTGGACTAGACAAGCAGAGCAACCTAAAAACTGAACAGCTAAAACGTCGAGCGAACAAAGCCCAAATAGCATGGAAACCTTGTAATGCTCAGTGTAACGGTAAAGACATTAAAGTCGTTTATGGTCGAGATTTTTATTCGATATTCATGACTAAGATTTTTGCCATAAAGTTTATTTGGTCAATTGTAGTCAAAATGATATTATAAATAGAGGTATAGAAATAGAGAAAGGACCCATTTAATCCAAAGATTAATCACAAATACATTCTTTGAGTATTCTCTAAGTTTACACTTATCAAATTGGTGGGGTGAGCATGGACACACATTCATTTCACGTTCAAGATCTTGCTCTCACTTTTGTAATAGCATCACCAAGCTCTCGCAATGTGCTTGCTGACGTTCAAAACCTTGGTGCTCAAAATCCAGAATTAGAATCTCCGCCGAAATCAATTGTCACTCACTCTCACGTCTCTACTCAAGGGGATAATCTAGGTAGTTCTAGTCAGCCTTTGGTAGTTGACCCACAAGTTGCCAAAGCCCTAGCAGAGGCATACAACAATTGTAGACAGATGACTCTCCATTATCATATGAGGTGTTCGCTGTGCCATTTCCATCTAAGTTTAAAATGCCTAATTTTTAGGCATATGATGGCACATCAGATTTGAGAAGCCATCTTGCTAATTTGTGAACAATAATGTATCTACAAACAATATCAAATGCATTATTGTGTTGAGCCTTTCTAGTAACCTTGAAGGGGCCAGCACAAGAGTAGTATCAGATGCTTAAGACAGATTTTATATCATCCTTCGCTAAACTTGCCTCAGTGTTCAAAGCACGTTTTATTGCGTGCATCCTGAGCAAGAAGATTTCCTCATACCTAATTGATTTAAAAAGAGAAGATGGCAAATTACTCCAGACCTATCTTAGTAAGTTCTAGAAGTTGGCCATGCAGATCGAGGACTTGAATGCTGAAATCGCGATCAGTGCCTTGGCAAAAAATTATAAATATGGAAAATTGTTTGATTCAATCAATGTTGATCCCCTAGTTTGTTTTGCATAATTGATGTGTAGAGCGAATAATTATGCTCGGTTGAACGAAGCTTGAAGCAACAATAGCATTCATAAGCAAAAGTTTCGCATGACAAGAAGGAGGAATCGAGCAGAAGGAGATCACCTTCTCAGTTTAGCAAATCATACTTTGCTCGGACTAGTTACACATCTAAAACTCTATATTCCTAAACCAAGGAGCATGACTAGCAACAATTCACAATGTTGACTAAGAGCCGGACTTACATTCTTGATTCGATTCAGAGAATGGTGAAGCAGTTAATCTCACTTATCCTAGAAGAATGAGGGATGAATCCTCAACCTTTAGGGATAAAAGCAATTATTATGATTTCCACATAGATGTGGGGTATGATACAGAACATTTTTGGCAGCTTAAAAAAGAAATTGAAAAACTAATATAATGGGGTGTTCTTAAGGATTTTGTATAGGGACGGGCAAAAGCCACCAATAATGAAAAGAAAGAGCAAAACTCGTCAGCCAAAACAAAGACGATAAGGGTAATTAATATGAGTTTTGGTGGGCCAAAACTGGTGGAGATAGCAACACAACTCGAAAGCACCATGCAAGGGAAATCTATTTGATCCTTAAAAGAATTCCAGCAAAGCAACCTCCAATTACCTTCATAGAGGAGGATGGAGTATAATCTTAGTACCCACATGCTGATGCTTTGGTGGTACAGGCTATCATTGAGAACTACTGAGTCAAGCGCATATTAGTAGATGATGGCACAACAACACAATAGTAAATCTATTAACCTTTGATGTTTTTAAGGCTTTATAATTAAAAATTAATAATCTAAAATCTGTTTGCACACCTTAATAAACTAAAAGCACTAATTTAAAGGTTTAAACAAGATCTGAGTTCAAAAATTTGATGTTCATCATGGTTTATGAACAGACATACTCGTCATTACCCATTTCTTATTGATTTTATGTTTATTTAGTCCATAATGAGTCGCTTTCATGATTTAGAGTGAGATAGCTCTATGCTTAACTTAAGGAACTCTAAATCGAGATCATTTATTGATTTCTGTGTTCTGGATCTCTGAAATGAAGGTCCATGCACCCCATGTAGTAGCGTGCAGACTTTTCCTTGATAAGAAGATTTAGAATTATGGTTTTAGGGCTTTTTGACTAGGAAAGAAGTGGCGTGCACTAAAAGTATTGGCGAGGAGCCACTTTTGATACAGTCAAAAGCTTTCCATTTGATCATAGATAGTTCTCCCACCAGTAATAAGAAGTTATTTTTAAGACACCAAAAGCAAGAAAAAGATGAGGAAAGACTAAAAGGCTCTTAGTCGTTACCTTATCTTGAAGAAATCCAAAGAGTTTGGCAAAAAATGAATCAACGATCCAAAAGCTTTGAACTTGAATCAATGAATGAGATATAAGTTTAATCTAAGTGTTTGTGAGATTTTGAATCACTAAATAAAGGATGTTTTTCTCGTAATGATTGAATAGAACCTTTGAATCTAAAAGAAAACACAAATTTTTCTTAGATTAAAGGTTAAGTTTTGAAAATGCAAGAGTTTCCCTTGAGCAACTAACAAAATCTCCCTTTGCACATTTCCCGATGCCCTATTTATAGCAAATAAGGAATGTGTTGCCATATAACTGTTTTAACGATTCCTACTAATTTTTTTACTTTTTTCAATTGATACTAATCAACGTACTTTTTTATGTAAATAATTATAGTCCCTGTCGAAGATCCGTTGGCCACTTGCAAATGTGGCTGTTAACAGGTCCCAAGACATACCAACTCAGCAGATGACCAGGATCATTGAAAAAATAAATCTCGTCCTTGAAAAACTGCCCATTTTAAATTTTGTCCTAAGAGAATCTCCAAAACCACTATTAGAGTTGACACATGTCGGAAGTTGGGCTACTAAATGAGAGCTCACTCACTTTTAGGCTCCATTTATATTAAAAAATAATTTGTCTTGAAAAGGAAAAAGATTTTCGAATATTAGGAAATGTATTATATCCTATAATTATAAATATACACTTATTATTAAGTAATCATCGGTGATCACCATCAAGTGTCACCGACTTTCACCGCTCACGAATCTGTCAACTGCACTACTACCAATGACGGTCATAATTTATTATTTTTATATATTTTTTTCTCATATTTAACAATAAATTTTTAAAATATATAGTATCTATAATTTTAAATATTTTATAACATTAAAATCAAAAAATTAATACACACGTTGTATATGAAAAAAGCTTTCAGATTTAATTCTCGTTAAATACTGCGAAAACTCTTAACTATTACTGAGCCCTCAAACTGGATTAAAATTCTAATTTTTTTTAAAACAAATTAACTCAATTATAATATTAGAAAGTAGATATTTTAACTCGATTAAGAAAAAAATTTTCTTAAATTATTACAATAAAATAATAGTATTTCCAATCAATCAAAAATCCGAAAGTCAAAGAAAAAAAGAGATGATCATTTTACTGAGGAATCCTAATATTTTTATGCAACTAAATGGGAATCTGCTTAAATATTTAATTTTCAAAAAAAAAAGTTACATGTCAACTTAAGAACCTTAATATTTTTGTAAAAGAACAAAAGTGAGAAATAATTTAATCCAATTAGAAACGTTGTAATAAATCTTAAAAAAAAAAAAACAACTCAATTAAGATCTAGTTCATTTGTATAGTGCACCATATTCTGAAAAGCACAATCTCATTTAAACCAAGAAATCAAGACTAACATTTGCATTTAATCCATGAGGGCAAGGAGAAAATCTGACGAACCTGAACTATTAGACAGATAATACTGTTCTCTCTAGAAACTAAGAAAACTCTAAATTCATAAACCTCTATTCAAATAAGGGGAAATGTAGTAATAATGCCCTAATAGAAAACCAAAAAAGACAGACCTTTTCCTATGAACCACCAAAGATTTTGTACAACGTTCCTAATAGCTCGAAACTTATCAAAGGTTCAAAAGGGAAGGAATCATTTACAAGTCACAAGCATTGAGTTGATGACATGCATAAGAACACGGATTGTTGAGAGTTCAGCACCAGTAATGGCAGGAGAGCTACGTTGATGGTGCAGGATCTGATATACTTGCTCAAAAATTGGCCTTACATGCATTGCAATCATTTGGTCTGCTGGGTTTATGGCAGCTGCCACATCTGTCATCCATGCCAGCTTTCGAGCTGTATCCTTGCTAATATCACACGCCAATTGCTGTAGAAGAGAGAGTAGTACTCCTTGGTTTAATGGGAGAGGAACCATTGCTAATATCCCATGCAAATCAACCTTGCAAAAGCAGAGACAAAATTACACGACTAATTTTTCGCAGTTCATTTCAAGACTGAGATAAAATCCACAGGCCAATAAGGAACAAACATGGCAGGAGGAACTTCATGAAAATAAAAAGAACAGCATTGAGTAACCAAAGCATTTCAAATGCATTTCTAGAAAACTCGATGTTAGAGCACCTATAGAGGGTCCAATAAAAATATGTCATCTTCCACATTTATCTAATGAATTAAAAATCAAAGTGAAAGATGACTAGATAACCAAACTAATTTCATTTATAAAAACATTATAGTTTCACACGTTCAGCCACCCAAATTTCTTCTAATCACATATACACAAATCATATAGATAGTAAGATAGAAACCTGAGAACATAACCATGACACAATTGAGACGTCACTTCTTTGAAGGGCAATAGTGAAAGCCTCATCATATTTGCGTTCGGATATCAATCTCGATAGGTCTTTCGTTGGATCCAAATGCGTCTCAACCTTAATCATTGACAGAAATGCTTAAAATTAAAAATTTTCATGACAGCTAACGACAAATGACAGCTATAGCTTGGTACATAAACCAACCTTATCATGGAGGCCAGCCAAAGGTCCATTGCTCAGTTGCGTAATCAGTGGATTTGCTGAACCTGAGTTTGCACCAACAGCCACGAGAGCTAACAACTTCCTTTGACTTTCAGCCAATTCCCCATTCAAGGTTTGTGTCAACGTTGATGCTGAGTTGATGGCCTCCTGCATATAAAAAAAACAGCAACATAAATAACAGAAACGCACAACCATATAGCAGGCGGCAGCAAAATTAGCAGAAAGAATGAATTACATATCCAATTGTGCAAATTTGCATTATGATGATGTTCTACAGAAGTCAAATGCAACAAATTTCCAATTGATTCCTGACTCTGAGATAATTCATCATCCAAAAATGCACAGTAGGAAGTTAACAGAAAGCAAAATCTTCAGGTAACAAATTTTTATGAAGTTATCTATTGCCAAAATAATAGATAATTAAACACTATGGAAAGATAATTAAACACTATTTTGGCATGCAGCTAAAAAGTTGCACACTGTTAGATTGCAAATAATATTCCTATATAAGTTTGAAGTCAAAATGACATATTTTTGCTCATAACCTCAGTTATCGTAGGTATGTTGAGAGAGAAGAAAGAGTCCCCTTTCTAGTAAAGTTTGTAACACTACACAAGAATACGCACCCTTAAAGCAACAGCCACTGAAGAATGTGCAGATTCAAAATGCTGCTGAGCTGCAGTTGTATGCTCAACCATCCCTTTCCGGAAGGTGGAATCTACTTGCTCAAACATAGCTTTGCATGACATCTCAAAGGCAGGGACTACTGAAGCTTCTAAAGTTGCCTTCAAGGCATCCTGCATCCAAGAACCAATGGATCAGACACACCCCAGATTCACGTAAAAATGGTCAAATGCACCATTGAAAGGCAACAAAGCAACTTTGGGTCAACACAACAAAGTGCCATTACCAAGATATAGTCCCAACCAAGCAGGTCCCAGTAGGAAACTCTGTATATAATTGTACCCATTTCAAGAAGCTTACAAATAGCTGCTCTTTGGGTTTGAACTTGCAAGCTTAGGGCTGCAAATTTAATACATATACCATTGCACTAGAAAATGGCCCTTAAATAATCTTATTCAACTAATCATTGTTCATGCACAACAGATTAATTTGTACTTGTGCATACCTGGAGAGCTTGCTTTCCAGAAATTTGGAACTGTGCTTGAATTTGCCTAGCAACAGTTGTTTCAAGTTTTGAATTAACTGATTTCTCCAGTTGATTCACTGCCTTATCACCAACGCCTCTCTGCAATGCAACACATCAATTAGAAAACAATGAATATCAAGTAAAAAGAGACATACTTCCATCTTACCTGGAATGACTCTGCAATAGCAGAAGATATTGTTTTTTCTATAACTGGAGACAGTGTGCGGGCTACACCTGATCCAACCGAGGATAATTCTTTCTTCATTGCTTTTTCTAGCATGGCCATAAGTTCCTTGTTGACAAAGTTAGAGATCAAATTTGAAATTTGTTGTGTGCGATCCCGCAACAGCTTCTCAATTTTTGCATTCTCTTCTTGAAACCGAGCCCCTAATGCATCAGTATTTGCCTTAACAGCTTTCTCAATGCTCCGCCCTAAGGCTGCCTCCAGTCTTCTACATTCTTTTGAAACAGGGACAGCAACCATATTTGACATCTGTTTCTGCATGTCTTTTTGTGCAGTCAGCAGCTGTAAAAAACAAAAGAAACAGAAAAAAAAAATACAAAGATCAAAGATCCCATTACAATGGTTATATGCACACTAGTATTTTGATAACCTATTGCTATGATCCAAACCCAGAAAACAGGCAGTTTCATAGGAAGGTCCAATCCGCAAATAGTAAGACAAAAAGTGCTCCACATAGAAGTTAGCAAGAAAAAGGGCAAAACATTTCTGCGTCAAATTTTCAGCTTGAACACCAAAAGACAAATAACAATATAAAAGGTGACCAACCCCGCTGAAAATGGAACACCTACCTATCAGAACCAAAGTATTTAGTTAATATGCAAGACCATTACAAAGAACAATGGCATTTTATATGTCCAAAGTAGAACTACTACCTGATTAAGCATATCTTGCATAGCAAAAATTTGAGGAAAGGCAGCTTCCAAAGGGAGACTTGAATGCCCAGCTGGTTCGTTGGAAGAATCCGTTGAATTAAAAGCACTTGGAGATGGAGATGATGGACCTGATGCTTGAGAAATTTTCCCCTTCTGTTTCTTCCCCTTTGCACTTGGAGTTGTTGATTGTTGAACTATTGCAGGTACAGTTGACTCAGAAACTCTCTCTGATAAGGCTTTTGTGGAGTCATGAACTTCCTCACTTGTATGAGAATGTTGAGCACGAAACTCTGCTACACCGGCGACATCAACTTGCTGAGGCTCCTCCAAAGAATAAGTTTCTGCTGATATAGCACTACACTCCCTGGCCATCTCAATACCAAGGTCTGAAGCCTGGGAGCAAAACAACTTCTCCTTATTTTCTGACATAAGATTTTTAGATTCTCCTCGGAAGCCAAATTCATCATTCTGAGTAGATTTCATCTCACCAACTACTTTAACCTCCACCTCTGAATTACTGACATCACTATTGATAACCACATCCTGAATATCAGCTTCAACCTCAGTCTTGACTTCATTATTATTATTAGGAGATGGAACACCCATTAAGATCTCAGCAGGAGTTATCAGATGCGTTGGGTGTTTAAATGTGATTGGTGGATTAAGTATGCCAGAATTATCTTCTTGTGTGCCTTTTGTCTCATCATTCCTGGAGTCACTATCTAAGGAAGGAACATCCGATAAGTTTGTGCGAATAGACTCCATTTGCTGGTCAACTGAATAATCACTAACTTGCTGATTTAAACTGTGGTCATCAGGTAGAGGGCCTGGTTCAAGCCTTGCTGCATCTGTAACCTCAGAAAAATCATTGTGGGTCAAGGAAGGAGGAGATGATGAAATACAAGATATGTCAGCATCACAAATTGAAGGGGTTAAAGCAGGAGGTTTAGAGTCAATACTTGAAGAAGGAATATCTGGCAAAGAAGTCGCTTCAACCGAAGTAGAGCCTACAGGCATGTCGGAATAGTTGCTTCCACGCAAGTCCAAAGCAGCAACTCCTTCAACATTAGCTACATCATGTGAAACATTAGAATCCAATTTCTCTGAAACCACATTATCCAACAATGGAGGCAAGCATTGGCTTAGCTCCAAAGTGTATTGCTGGATAGCCTGTGTCTGGACACAATAAATCTGAGCAACATACTGGCCATGTAAAACATCACTAGTCCCTGTTAAACTCAAGATAGGCATGGTAACAGTGAATTCTGATATGTAATCCATACGGGTTGCTGCCGGGTTAGGACCATAATCCAAGTGCACAGCATATATGGCATTCCTCTTAGCATTTGCAAGTAAGAGGAGGCCCACTTGGGACAGAGCTACAACTTGATTGAAGAATGTCTCCTCTACTCGAGTTTCATCTGAACTCTTCAGCTCTAAAGTCTGGATGCAATTCAATGAATCACAATCACTAGGCAAGAGCCAGCCCTCTTCTTTGGCTGAGACCCAAATTTTCACTTCCCGATTTAGGGGACCCTGTTCACATTTTCGGAAGATAGCAAGAAATGACATAAGATTTACAAGTCTTATGCTCAGCAGTGAGCAAACTTTAAATTACAGTTTCATAAACTCAAACAAATAACATCCCAAAAAATTAAAAAGTGCTTAACGATCTTACTGATGCAAAAGACCAATTTAATTGCTCCAACACCTGGCTAGCACAAACATGATTACAAGCTTTTTACTAATAAAAGTAGGCCAGTAGACTAAAAAAGAATAGCCTTTTTGCACTTGTTCAATTTTAGCCAATCCATTAATTTTTGTCAAGGCTATCCACAACCTTTTACATTGGTAACTATTGTATCCAGCTCAAAAAAAAAAAAAAAAAAAAAAGAAAAAATTTGTGTAGTAAAAAAAAAAAAAAATTTAGTTTTATCCATCTTAAAGTTTTTTTTCCCTATCTTTAAGCTTCCTCTACTCCCTTCCTCTCTCTCTCCACCTCCATGACTGGTCTAAAGTAACAATTAACTGAAGAAAAATTCAAACACGTTCGGCAGAACAGAAATTATTTATTTACAAAGAGGTGATGTCTTCAGCAAAATACGAATACCTTTAGTTTTCATACCATGTCCATGTCCCTCACCCATAGTTGTCAAATTGAGAATCAGAATCCCTATTTTTTGAATCGAGAATCGAATTGAATCATATGATTTGACTGATCAATTAAAAATTATTAATTTTATCAAAAAGATATTAAACATCCAATTGCAAATCATAAATAAAAGGAACTCCCTCCAAAAAATCAAAATAAAAGGGAATTTGACGGCTTATAATATGTTAATACCTGATTGTAATTGCATAGAGTATAATTGCAATTGTTGAATTAGTTTGGGCGTTAATTCTAAATAATTTGTTGCCTTATGTCATGGCAGTTACTGAATTGCATTACAAATAGTCTACTGATGCATATATGGACAGATTAGTCATTTCTGCTCTAATAATATCTGTTCAGATTCTCTCTTTAATTTTTGTAGTTCATTCTATTATCTTTCTCTTTCTCTCTTCTCTCTCTTTTTATCTATTCTCTCTCTTCATCTCCCTCCTTTTTTCTTCTTTCTTTGCTATTTTCTAATTGTTTCTCAGTAAACAAACACAGATTAGGCAATGCATGGAGCAATTTTCTCTTTCCTTTACATTTTTCCAATTGGTTTCCAAGCATGAATCGAACAATTCATTGTGACTGTGATTCACCGCCTATTCGATCAATTCATAACCAATTTCAGGCTTCTTTCTAATTCTACACTAAGATTCGTATTGTTTCCCCTTAGATTCGATATAAATTGTACGATTCGAATCGTGAATCGTACGATTTTAACACTGCCCTCACCATACCCTTCAACTTTCCCACCCCATTCCTGCATCCTGACCCTTAGCTATATCCTTCCTCATGTTCATAAGCTGATACAGTAACAGTCTTGAGGGTTCCAAATGAGTCAAGCCACTCAAAGCACAGCTCAATGAAAAATTGTTCATTTTTGAAGGCTTATTCAATAAATTATCCAAGCTAAGTTAAGAAAAGCTGAATTGGTCTAGGCTCACGAACTACTCATATATAGGTTCCTGAGCCAACTCCTATATAATTCGATTTTACATTTATATCATTTTTTCTTATTTATAATTTTACACATAAATAAACTTATCTGAAATTATTTATTAAATAATACTATACAAAATAATAACTTTCAATAGTATAAAAATTAAAGCCTGCATTTTTATCATTAAAATTACTTAAAATTAAATATTATTAAATTTTTAAACAAATATTTTCATTTTCTGAATTAGTTTATAAACTATTCTATTTATGACTTAAATTGATTTAAAAAAAATTAAGCTCATTTAGGCTCACAAGTTTTATATGAGGCCAGTGATGCTCGACTCGGCTCATTAGTAAATGAGCCAAGACTAAGCTGGTCAAAGCTCAACCAGTTGCAGCCCTAGACCCAATCCACATTCTTGATTTCCATCAAATTCTGCACTGCCCATGATTCTGCAAAACCCAGCAAATAAAACCAGCCCAGAACTTGCAGTTAGACTCAGAACTCGAGCTTTATTAAAACAAAGCAAAAATAAGCTTGAATCCTGGTCCAGAACCGGAAGTATGATCGGCTTCACTTCACTACAAGTATGCTCCACCAAAACCACTCAACTTGACCCAATTGCCCCATCTTTCCAGTTACAAAATGGAATAACCGAGTTTAGAAATCATATGCAACTTCTAGCCAAGGCCAGCATATTTGAAGCAAGTGCACCACAATAGCACAGGCAACAATAAAATGCCATTGAGCTTCTTTTGACATTCTTGCTTGAGGAAGGGAAAGGGAGAATGGGAGGGGAAGGGAGTGAAAGGTAAAGAGAGGGAGACGTGCGAGGTTGCAGAGAGGATAGATGTTTTAAAATCAATTTCAAGTTTAATTAGCAATAAAATAGCATTATTCCATACTTAATTGAGATTTTAACCAACTTAAAATTAAAAAGATTGGCTAAAATTGAAAAGGCACAGAATATTATGGATTTTTCGGTCCAATGGGCCACAGCAATAAAAATCTTAGTGGAACATACCGCTGTGATAAGTATGATGTGATCTGGCCGGGTGGTAGCAGTCGAGAATGTAGCAGAGTAAACAGAAAGGCCATCATGAGGCTTTAATACCACAAGGGGTAATGCCTTGACATCCTCCCAAATTTTAATCTGGTCACAAAATGAAGTATGAACCAACATGATTTTAGAAACAAGTTATAATTTCTATATAAATCAATTAGCATAGTAGGAAATAATCATGCATGCACATAAAAGTAGGAATATCAAACAGATGCTGGAATTTGGAAGATGTTTATTTGCACGTGTATATGTATAAACTTATGACGGATGAATCTACCAAGCAAAAATAGAAAGCATCCTGAGCACTGTAAAGCAAATGAGGGAAGGCTAGGACAATCCCAACTAATGAACACAGAAAGATGTCACCCATCTTCAAGTCCTTCTCAGTTCTCAAAAGATCCCAACTAAGGATCAAAATCATTAAAAACCTAACAAAAGTTTAGATTCATAATACATGAACACAATGATACTATTTGCATAACACCTAAAAAAGCTTTTAAAGAATCAGAAACTGAACTAAACCAACATGATTAAAAAGGTAAAATGTGAACCACCAACAAGATCAACAGAGATAGAGACTGCAGAGAAGAGATAAGTTATCACAAATTGACATCACCATTGGAGTTTCTCCCAATCAAAATTCAATGGAAAGAGTTCAACTGTAAGACTTTTCTACTTGTAATCTCCAACTATCATCATCTCATGTGGTTAATATCTTTATATTCTTTAACCAATTTCATTCTTGGCCTAATCCAACCTATTTGAGACTAATTCAACATGCCAACACATAAGAAATCTAATTCAAGTTTGAGAATTTCCACAACTTAACAGATGCATAAAAACTCACATGTATCAAATGACTAACTCAAAAGGAATTGTAGAAAAAAATTGATGAGGAAAATGAACATGAAGTATAGCCAAAGGGCAAGAGCGACCACAAACCGTGCCATCCATAGAAGCGGAAACTAAACGAGTGGTCATCCATTGGCACATTGATAAATCAGTCACCTCTCCGTCATGTTTTCCAACCAATTGGACACCATCAACCAGTTTGTCAACAGGACATTCAAGAGGTGCCTCTGATGAATAGACTCCACCCTTTCCAACTTTGTTAGTGTCGATTCTAAGAACACGCTTACCAACCCCAACCACCAAAATTTCCTATTGAAAAAGTGAAAGGGATCATAAGCAAGCTATATCAATTCCGCAAATGAAAGGGACAATTAAAATGAAAATAAAAGAAACAAAGAACATATAAAAATGAAAAAGGCAGGAACTCCTCAGAGGGGAACAAGCAATGGGTAAAACTATTGTTAAGATTAGAAAATTTATGTACCCGCATAGAGATCTTTCTAAACCATCACATTTAAATGGCTTATATATGCGTTGGATTTAATTTTAACAAAGATATTTCTCTTTGTAAACAAGGTTATAACAACAAAAACTAATCCTTAATCCCATAGTAGTTGGGGTCAGCTATTTCCATTCTTCTCAGTAAATCAGATTTAAAATATAATAATGATATCATTATCTTTATTTAAACTTGTTTATTATTAGATATAAAATTAATTCTATAAATTAAAAAATAAAAAACAACTTGAAGTTTTCAAGAGTATAAATTGAGAATTTAGGTTTTCCAATCTAAGAAAACAAAACTCGTTCCTTTTTTTTCTCTCTCTCTCTTTAATGTTATTGATAAACTAATTACAAAACATAATGCTAAAATATGACCTTAATTACTTTGTAACTTAGACTATTAAAATTATTATAATAAATAAAACATTTTTAGTGATTCTACTAACATTCTTCTCACCATCAAAGACAATTTTTAAATGTTGTCACTTGTAACGATTAAATTTAAAATTATTTCTAACTAATATGTATATATGCCGTTTGAGATTATTTTAAATTATTACATAGTCTGCTTATCTAAAATGTAACAACGAATCTTAAATCTCACACAGACACAAAGATATGTTTTTAAATTTTAAAACCTTATGAATCTTAAGTTTTGAGTCTTATTTCAAACCTTAATTTTTACAAACATCATTTTTAAATTTTATTCTACACACGCACATGCACGCGCGCACACGCACACACATAGACACAGAGATATGTTTTTAAATTTTAAAACCTTATGTATCTTAAGTTTTAAGTCTTATTTCAAACCTTAATTTTTACAAACATCATTTTTAAATTTTATTCTACTTTTATTTAAATTATAATTTACACAACCACATACTTTACAAACATGCAAGATGTAATAAAAAATAAAAGGTGAAGAAAAAATTACATCAAGAAGGATTGGGAGTATAAGAGAGAGAAAAAAATGAATTTTACACATTTAAAAAAAATTCACTGAAGAAATAGGAAAAAGCATATATTAAAAGAAAAGGAAAAAAAAAAGGCAGTAACCTACTATCGCAGGTCACTTGCCACGTCATTAGATTATAAATTCTGCATTCATACAGCAAAAATTATTTCTCTACAATAGAAAAGGCCACAAGCAATAGGAAGTCATACTTGTTTGTAGCAGTGCCAACAAACTCTTGGATTTTTAATTTCGCCCTCTCCTACTATTTGAATGGCAATAACAGTCTTTCCTGTAATTTGTGGCTTATCTTCCTCATCTGAACCTTCAGAAATTTTCCAGACATTAATCCGTCCATCTATGCCAGCACTGCATAAAAACATGTCATGCAACAAGAAGCCAAACAATATGAGGAAAATTACATAATACAAAGAGAAAGGTACCTAGCCAAGAGATGAACATCCTCAGCAAAGAAAGCCATGTCAGTGACCCTCTGCAAGAGAAATATGCCTCTTAGATGATGAAACAAGCAAATTAACATAAGCATCTGAACAACTTTGTAGTATAAACCCTTTTAAATAGTCTATTAAGTGAATGAGAATATATCGATGCTCTGTATAGATGATACAACATAAAAAGAATTCCAAAATGGATTGTATTGCAGATATCATAGAGGAGGAATATTTCATGACCAGACATGCTATATTGTAATCATTTTAAAAGAAATAACCAAAGCATCATCAGAGAAAAAAAATAAACAAATAAAAAAGATGGCAAAAGCATTATTCTCATGCGTGCAATATTTTTTTTTTTTCAATCAATACTGTGTAACGGTTGCAAGGATTCTGTGCTAAAATCTAAATATATTATCACCTTACTCATATTTGAGTTAGTAACTGAAATTTTCTTTAACTTAACAATTAGAGAAAAAAAAACTCAGCACAAAACCTCTTTACTTCTTGCAATGCCATGTATTTAACCTAGCCAAGAAAATTGCACCAAAGGTTCAACAAAAACATAGGATACACTTGCAATAATCATTTAGCAACTTCCAACACAATCATCTTGTTGCCCTTTCCCCATCAACTGCAGAACAGCTCTGTTCTTTATATAAATAACCATGTCTTTACTTTACTCTTGAAGGTCAAACAATTACTTTTTGGAACATGCTTACTTTTAACAGCTCTTAGGAAAATCAATAGGATGCCACATCAAATTCAGTTATGATAGAATAAAGGAATAGGCAAAAGAAATGAGTGAAAGAATGCTTATTTGTGTAGAAACATTGATTGATTGAAATCATATTAGTGTGGAAATATGAGATTTCTAGGGATTCAATTAATAAGAGTACTTCAGAATGAAAATAAATCAATAAACAATTTTCCACTCCTAGCATAGGAATGTAAAGGATTAGAGCCGCGCATAACTCAACTTCACATTAATCCCATACAAGAAGGGACTGCTATGTATTTCTTTCCTTCATTCCAGAGGTTTTGGGCACATAAAAGCATATAGGTACATGAAAAAAAAATCAACCAGACTCCTCTTGAGGAAAAGAAGGAAAGAAAGAATGCCAATCCATGTTGGGTGTGCCATATTCAACTTTTCATAATTTTACTCTATTTATAGGAGTTTACTATTTATCTAAAAATTTATATCTCCAACTTATTTGGGATCAACAATTAATTGAATAGAGTTGTCAATTTTTTCTACCATGATTATCAATTTGCATGCCTTCAGATCCACAAATCATAATTATATTCCAGCTTTGTTAACAGCATATGCAATCATGATTACCAAGAGCTTTGCCCATTCAACAGACAAAGCACAAATTATGCAATGCAACAACTTCAAGCGTTTGAGTATAGCTTATGTGAACATTAAAATACCTACACTTTCACAGAGGCAAAGTTCATTTCCACATGACAACCACATATACACGAGAATCAACCTATCAGTGAAATCACAACCAATCTCTTAAAGTTGATACAAACTATAACGCATAAGAAAATAACCAAATTACAAATTTGCAAAAACCAATAAATATACATAGCGAGACCATATCTACAGGGTTAAAATTAAACCACACTAAGAATTCATTTTAATGTGAGACCTCAGTGTCACAAAATAAACACATTCTATATGGCAACAACAAAACAAATAATAGAAAGGGAAAAAACAAAAAAAGACTGAGATTGAATTAGACCTGAGACTGGGTGCGAAACAAGGACCTCAAGGCAGTATTTATGTTAAGAATCCTAATATTCCCCTGCTTCAACCCATAACAAATATAAGACTTATTAACAGCAATTTGCCTTCCCAAGCACAACTGAGGATCCGAAGTGTATTTAGTTATAGGCGTGACCTCAAGCTGAGGCTGCACCTCCCCTTGCAACCTCACATCCACATCGTACACGACATTATCACCCGTAATCCGCCTGCCCTTAGGCATCTTACTACTCGGCATCCTAATGGGTCCCACAGGCGGAACATTGTTTCCACCAGAAACTTCCGGTGGATGCTGGTTTAACTGAGGCGGCGGTGACGGTTCCTGCTGTGGCGGAGGAGTGGGGCGGAGAAGGGCCATGATTTCAGCCCCACTGCGCTCATTATTGTTACGAGAAGAAGGGTTCTGTTGCTGTTGCTGCTGCTGCTGGGGTTGCGGCTGTGGTTGCGGTTGAAGAGGAGGAGTGGGATAAGAAAGAGAACGCTGTGGCGGCACATTGGTGAGAGGAGGAGGAGGATATGAAGGGAGATGGTGGAATTGTTGAGGGAATTGGAAAGGAAAGTTAGTTCCAGTAGGTGGAGGATAAGAAGAAGAAGGAATTGAAGATGGAGGTGGAATCATGAGATTATGATTTGAAGGGTTTGGGGTTGGGTTTTGGTTTTGGTTTGCTGTTGCTGTTGCTGTTGCTGTTGGCATGAAAAATTTGTGCATGTCAAATTGTGGATTTGAAGAAGCCATTAGAATGTGAAATTTGAAGTTTTTCGTTTGATTTCAGATGTAATTGCAAATATATGAATAAATTATAGGGTTTCGTTTCGTTTTTTAACGAGAGGGAGAAAGATTTTAGAGAGATCTGAAGAACAAGGTTTTGAGAAGAAGAGCAATAGAAGTGAAGAGAGGGACTATGGAACTGGAAAGACCAGAAAAGTGACAATCACAAGTAAAAGGAGGTCCGTGGTACAGATTTTTTTTTTTTTTTTTTTTACTTTGTGTTTTTTATTTTGTTTATATATTTCTTTGAAAGGTTATTTTATTTATATTTAAAATGTATATAATTTAAGTCACATCATATTTTTCTTTTATTTTTCATAACAACTTAATATAATTTTTTCCTCTATATATATAACTTCAATATAAAAATATAAATTATACAACAACTAAGTGAATAAAATTAATTTTATTTAAAATTAAATATACTATAGCCTTCTACATAAGGATTTTACTACGGTCAAAAATTAAAAAATCATGTATCAATGCAGATACATTTTTTTTTGTCATTTGATATGCTAACTTGTTACAGTAGATAAATCTTATTTTTTTTCTTTTTCCTTTTCAAATTTCTTTTTTTTATTTTTAATAAAATTTTTATAATTATGTATTTATGAAATAATGATACAATTTTACATAAAAAATAGATAAATAAAAAGTCTTGATATAAATATTAAAATTCTTGAAAATATTTAACCACAATAAATAATTTTATAAATGATCTTAATTAACATCATTTATTAAAACATTTAATGATTTGATTTATAAAAATTAAAATATGTATTGATTTAAATTATTCAAAAGATTATTATTGGTGTTGTACACATTATGCGATTTATAATATAAGTAATGATATAATTAAAATTTTTCATCATTGTTTAGTTAATACTAAGTTTGCATTAATTAAATACATTTTTGAGATTATAAATGTAGTTTTGATATACAAAACAAATTTTCGATTATTTTTCAAATACCATATAAAAATTCAACTTAAAGGGCTAGCATTATAAATATTATAAAGTAATTTTAGTATAATAATTATACTATGAGCCATATTTTAATTAAGTATTATATTATGTAAAAAAAATCATTATGAGCATAATAAAAATTTTAAAATTTTAAAATAATATTTATACAATTAATTTTTTTTAAGAGAAATATATGATCTATATTTTATTTTAGAGGGAAAATATTCACTTAGTATATTTTTTGTGTTAATTGTTTATTAAAAGGATATTTTATATTTATTGTTGTTAAATAGTTTGAATAGGTATCATTTGACTCAACAAAACAAGATTTTAAACATAATAATAAATATAATTATTGAATAAAATTAAATAATTCATAAATAATATACTATAAGTTCATTTAAAATAAATAAATAATTACCAATTTAATTATTAAATATTTTTAAATATTATTTTTATACTTACTAATAAAAATTTAGTTACAAGATAAAAATAAAAACTTTATTTTTTATTATTTATCTTATAAGTAGTAGGTCATCTAATTAACTTTAAATCTAATAGTTCATAATTAAATATTTTAAATCTAATGATAGATAAGAATTCTGCATCAATACAGAAAATTTAATTTGTAGTCTTATCCTCTATGTAATTTCTTTTCCCCAAAACTCTAAACTTTTAGCTTAAATCATTAGCATCAAAATAAAAGCTCCATAGAAGAAATTAGAAGGGCATACCCTTATAATTGTATGAGCAAAAACAAAAGAAATATTCATTAGTTTATCCAATAAAGCTTTACAATTCAAAAACCACTTGATGAAAATAAAAAATATCAATATTATAAAATCTATGAGCATAAATAAGAATCTAATAATCTGACAGAATGCAAATAGAAATTAAATTCAAAACTTTTCGAAAATATGATGGTGACTTAATTTTGAATTATTAATTGTCGACTTTAAATAAGATTTTCCAGCCAAACATCATCCCAAATGGTTTATGACAATCATGCCCATACTATATTGATATTCATTTCCTCCCATCACAATATTAAAATTGCATTTTTTTATATAGAATGGAGAGCAAATGCTCTATAGACTACACACATGATCTGGTAGGGCCAACACTATACAAATCATGATTAAGCTAATATCTAAGACCGTGAGGGGATTCCATCAAAATATGAAAGCCCAACTAAAATTTCTATTTATTTTTTACAGAAAGTTTACACTTTGATTGCCCTCTCTATAGACGTGGTGAATGGCGCATGACCAATTTTATTACATAAGATTCTTAATAGCCACCACAAGTTGATGTAGAGCCCATTTGAATGCAATTGGCCTTGTATAAGCTAGACCCTTATAGCATTATCACATTCAATAACCAGGTGAGAAATTTGCATGTGCCATGCTAACTTTAGCCCTTTCAAAATTGCCCACAACTCAACACTTGGAACAATGCAGATTCCAATATTCACCACAAAACCTCTTATCCAATTACTAAAGGCATCCCGGATTAACCCCCCTCCACTAGCAGAGTTCCCTACCAAAGAGCCATTAGTTTTCGACTTGAAGAAAAACGTATTAAGCAGGGCACAGGCAATCCAAACATCCTTCCTCTCTGATTCTTCGCTTATCCCTTCATGAATCATAAACTCAATTGCAGCACACAGAGGCATAAAAAACAATATCACATACAAAGACATCAGTTGGAACATAAGTTCCATAAAAAATCCATAGGTTCCTACGCTTCCATATTTTCCAACACGCAACACCAAATACAACAGCTCACAGGATACTTGAAACATACTTGGCCTTGCTCTTTAAATTCCTAATAACCCATTCCCTCAAAGAAATAGCATTATCAAAAAAGAGATTAGAATTTAGAACTTGTAAAGCAGTCCAAAGTTGATGAACTGATACATAATCTCTCAACAGATGGAGGGTAGTTCATGCATTCCTATGCAAAAAGAGCAATAAGGCTAATTACTCAAATGTCTTCTACACCTCTCATCATTGGTCAGCAACTTGTTATGGACAAGCAACCACAAAAACATCCTAACCTTTGAGGACCAGCCCACTTCCACACTGTTGCCCATAAATAGTTTTTAGAGTTAGACCTCGTTCCTGCTAACCATTGGTAGGCAATCTTAATAGATAAATTACTTGAACTTGACAAGTGCTAATAAACCATGTTAGGCCCATGATTAGAGGTTGGAGGGAGAATAACAACTATATAAGGTAGAATGGTGGCTGGAAGAAAATGACTGAATTTATCCCAATTCCAACTGCCATTTTCCACAACATAATCAACCACCATATCATCCTTGAGCAAACTAGGAATGTCATAAACGACCACATCTTATAAAATTACCTCATCCATAACCCAACAATCACACTACAACTTAGCACTATAACCATCACCGATAGAAAACCTCAAGCCCTCCAAAAGCTTAGGCCAAATGTCAATAATGCCTTTCCCAATCTAAGAAGCTCTATTACACACACTACGTAAAGGACACAAACCAACTTTTAACTTGTTCTTGCTGGAGACAACTCGAACCAATAGAGCATCACGATCCTTGATAAGGCCCCAACCAAGTTTCATAAGGAACGAGTCATTAACCAAACAAAGATTTCTAAACCCCAGACCACCTTGGGACTTTAGACACACCACACCCTCCCATGGCACAAGATGAATCTTCTTTTGGGCAAAAGAGGAACCCCAAATAAATTGGCGGCATAATTTTTCCATATCATTGCGAATCCAAGAAGGTAATTTTAAAGTTCGCATTACATATTAGGGTATGGATGCAATAATAGAACTTGCAAGAGTCACTCTAATAGCCATAGAAAGATGATTAGCATTCCATTCTGACAGTCTTATGTTGGCATTATCAAGGATATAAGAATAAGTGGTTGTTGAGGTTCTCCATGCAAATGAGGAACACCCAAGTACTTGCCTAAATTGTCCGTAGTTTTAAACCCTAGAGCTCTAGTAATCTGATTAGTAAGACCACTAGGAACATTTTTGGAGGAAAAAAACACAAGTCTTGTCCGCATTTACTTTATGCCTTGAGCAAGCATAAAAATCATTTAGGACTCCACGTATAATTTGGACTTGATCCAAAGAAGCATCAGCTAAAAGAATCAAATCATCTGCAAAAACAAGGTGAGATAGAGCAAGCCACACCCCGAAATAAAAAAAAAATTGGCTTCCACCCTCCATTCAAAAAAGCCTTCCAATAACATGGGAAAGGCGCTTTAAGCATAAAACAAAGAAATAAGGACTCTGAGGTCCCCCTTTCCCAAACATCTCGAGAGGAAAAAGTTCTCCGACACTCCACCATTCCATCAAATCTACATAGAGTAAGAAGAAATATACCTCACAATAATCAAAGCAAAATTATTACAGAAACCAATATCGAGGAGCATATCCTACAGAACTCCCAACGAATGCGGTCGTAGCCCTTTTCAAAATCAACTTTAATAGCCATAAGTTGTTTCCCACTTTGTCTAATACGCATAGAATGGATCTCTTGAACAATAATAATGTTATTTGCAATATGACGACCTGGAACAAAACTCATCTGGGTGGGGCTAATAATATGAGGAAGGACCATCTTAAGTTTGTTGGCTAGGGTCTTTGTGATGATCTTATCAACAACATTACAAAGAAACTGATTAATTCTTATGGGGCTGTGCACTTTCGGAATGAGGACAAGCAAAGTAGAATTTAAATTAGCATGTAATCTTGCCCTGTAAAAAATTTCTTAATCTTCGTGCAAATCGAGTCTCCAACAATACCCCATTGGTGTTGGAAAAAAACCTGCATGTAAACCGTCTGGCCTAGGAGCCTTCCAGGGGTTCATTTAAAATAAAGCATGCTTAATCTCCATCTCAAAAAGAGGAGCCTACAGAGAATTAAAATCATTGACATTCAAAAGAGGAAAATAATATTGTAAAGGATAGATGGGTTGAACATCTCCAGCCTCCAAATATAGATTCAAGAAAAAATCCATGACCATATTCATCAAATTGCATTGGTCTTCTACTCAATTCCCATCCTTGCCTTTAAGCGTAGAAACTCGATTATGGTTCTTCCGTTTAAGAGCCTGAAGGTGAAAAAATGATGTGTTACGATCCCCATAAAGGATCCATTTAGCTTGGGATTTTTGAAACAAAATCATTTCTTCCCTACAAAGAACAATTTCCAGCTCCTGTTTAAGAGATAATTCCAGCTTTTCTAAATAAGGATTATGACCAAATTCTAACTGAGTTTGAATGCCCTCAATCCTAGCCATTAAATGTCTTTTTTAGTGAAAAACATTCCCAAACACTTCCTTATTCCAACATGTTAACCGGGATGTTAAATGAGGGATAGCCAGAGAAATAGGGAGTTTGAGAATTCCAGTTCGCAGAAACAAAAGGAGTAAACTGCGCATGAGTTAACCAAGCTATAAGAAAACAAAATGAAGAAACCCGAGGAGATGTCTGAGTAGGAGCTAAAGTCCTAACCAAAGTTGGTCTATGATTTGATGAGATTCTCGCCAAATGAATGACACTAGTTTCCTAAAAACTCATACACCATTTATCATTGCAAATAACTCTATCTAATCGTTCTAAAAGATTTCCCCTTTTTCAAGTGAAGTGGGCTCCCTGAAAACCAAGATGAAACAAATTACTAGCATGAAACCAATTCGTAAACTTCTTATTAATACTTGTTCAGTTATGAGCTCCCCTAAGCCTCTCTTCTTTATATAAAATAACATTAAAATTCTCAAAAAGAAGCTTAGGATTTCCAATACGGTTCATAAAAGAATCCAGTTCCCCCAATAAAGAGTTTCGAATAAAGGCCTGTGGACCACAATAAATAACTGTGGCTTCCATAAGAACTCTCTTATCACACTTGACCCCTAAATGCACCCATTGCAAACTGTTCGCGATTATCTCAACTTTCCAATCAGTATTCCATAAAATCCATAAGCCGTCAAAGTAGCCTGATGCTTCCACTCTATGCAAGCTACAGTAACCAATCCACTTAATCACTTTATCAACCTTACGCCCGCTAATCATTGGCTTAGGAAGAATTAGAATATTGGGCTTATGTTTACTTAATAAAAGTTTAAGAATCTACATAGTGGAGGAACCTGCAGCTCTTTGACAATTACATGATAAAATTAACATAGATGAGATGAGAATTAAAAGATGGACTAGAAAACCAATCCTAGAGTTAATCGACCTGGTATGGGTCTTTAGTTTCACGTTCCAACAAGGCATCATCATCCTCTTCTTCATCATCTGATAAATCTTGCTTGCCAATATCCATACTAGAATCACACTCAATAGTCCCTTTGATAAGCCCATACTTGAGGATTCAAGCTTATCGTAAAGAAGAGACAAGAGTGCTAGAATCGACCACATCAAGATGGTCTTGTAAATCCGATGGTCAGTTTGATTTGCATGCACCATATTTTCTATGTGACTAAGGCTTTTTTACATCTCGGGATTGTTATCTCCTACATCATTATACTCAAGATCAACAAGAATACTAAATCGAGTGGACTCCTTTTCTTTATCCTTACACCATCCCTGATTATCCGCCCCTTGTCTGGGATTACGACAAGTTTTGCGCTACACCACCATCCATGGCCCATAATCTAATACCAAAACCCTAGTTTTTTCCTCCATAAGAGCAAGGTTATTCTAAGTGTAGTTAGCTATAGTTTCCTTTAAGGTACAGCACCCCTCACGATGTCCCACTCTACCATAATAATAACAAAGATCAGGAATACTCTCATATTCTACTAGTTGTTCCCTGCCATTAATAAAAAACTTGGATATCAAAGGGGCTTTAATGTCTAGTGAAATAGCAAGCCTAGCAAATTTCACCCGGAGAAGGTACTATGTGTTGTAATCCATTTTAATTACCTTCCTAACTACATCTCTAATTGCACAAAGGACCTTCTTATGGTAAAGGTGAAGGGGTAATCCAATGAGCCTTATCCAAAACACAGTTCGTTCCAATACAAAATTTTGAATATTGAAAGAGGTGGTTCCATCGTTGAACCACCAAATAGTTACCTGCTATTGTCCATGGCCCATCTAACATGACTTCATGATAGTCCTCCTCACATTGGAATTTAACTAGAAAGTAACTATTACCCAAGTCAAGAATTTGGTTCCCTCTCGGGTTCCATACAGTTTCAGTTTAGTACACAAGGCTTTATGCCTTATGTGTTGTCCCTATAGATACACAATAACAGCTTTCGACCACTTGCTTGCGAGATTATTCTACAAATTGTTTGAGATCACCACTCCAGGGATCTGACCAGTCCTATCAATACGAACAGGCTCAATAGATAGAACAAACCCTTCATCATCTAAAGGGTCTTGCTCTTTATCAATCTCCATTCCTTGCATGACTTTGTCATGAAAAGAAGATCCCAATCTTGCCTCTTGGTCCATAGTGTCGACATGATGGGCTACTTCACCTTTCTTCCATTGTTTCACTTTTTAGTCACTAGGTCTTCTTCAGGGGAGGAGTCGCTGAGTTCTCTCTCTTTAAATTTTTTCTCTCCGTACTACTATATTAAAATTGCATTTATAATCATTAACCTATGGAGGAATCCACTTATGAAGCTGCCAACTTTATAAATGTTGAGCACCCTCCAAGACGTCGAGATTAGCTTGTTGCCATTCAATCAATAATTATTGTGCATTGCTAAAATTTCTTGCCCCTGTATTTGATTTTTGGCATTATAAAAAACTTGATTCCGGTTTCACCATATTGTCAATAAAAGCACAAAAGCCTCCTGTAAAATCTCAAGTACATAATCTTTAACAGCTGCAAATTAGTTAAGTAGACTGAGAAACCCTTTCCAACCTAAATTTGATAAGGACTAGCATTGCTTGGCAAAGCTACATTGTAAAAGAATATAAATTGTTGTCTATTCCAACAAATCATAAACTTGGCACAAAAACAGAACTATAATTCTTGGACTTTTTACAAAAATTGTGTTTAGAAAAAAAAATCACAAAAATTGTGATATTCCCACAAATTGAAAGAATATATTCCCTGCGCAAATTCATATGTGTTATGTGAAATTATTACATTGTAACAACCCATAGTTGATATTCCCACCCAAAGAATGAGATTCTCATGTAAATTCATATTTGTTAGGTGCAATTGTAATACTTATAGTCTAATAACCTATAAACTATGTGTAACAACCTATATAAGATAAAACACGAATTGTGTCATTATTAGTATAACAGTAGATTTTATTTACACAATTTAAATTGTGCATGTGAACGATAAAGGAAAAATGAGTGATTTGAAAAATGAAATTATGTAAGAGATGGTATTATTATTAGAAAGAAAAAAATATTATTGTATAAGAGGTGATATTATTAAAGGGAAGAAAGACGTTTGATGTGATTCTAGGAAGAATCTTTGCTATATTTATCTTGTAAATCGTTTGAAACTGAAAATGCTTATATATTTCCTACTTATAGTCTTTACTTCTCCTTCTTTCTCTATACTTTTAACTATCCTCAATAGACTATACCTATACATATTTATAGTTAACATCCTAAACTAGTTCATATTACTCAACACGTGTAAAGATTTGTGGCATTTGGTAATGAAATAACCCATTAATTTATTTTTAAAAGAATTTTTATTTAAAAATTTAATTGTAAATTTTCACCAATGAGAATTGACGAAAAATAATATTTTATGCCGCGAACCGAATCGAAAACCGAATTTAAATAGTCTAATTC